>JADLSH010000070.1:1167500-1387706 GCA_016169945.1 Trachythela sp. YZ-2020 | reverse complement strand
AACAATATCAACCCTGATGAAATCTATTATTATTATATTGGAATAAGTATAGTTTTTGATCCTATGGCAAAAATGTTTAGGAAATAAGAAAACATAGACTTTGCCAGGTGAATGAGTAATTTGATGCATAATTAGCAGTTGACCTGGGATGGTGCATAGTCATTTTCTTGTAAAATATGATACCTAGACAAATATCACCCTCCAGTGAGCACCCTAAAAGCAACCATTCTAAACACTATGAGCACTTCAGAAAGTCTGTAGCTTTGATGGTTCAGGAGTTGGAGCTATGTCGGCAGTGCCGTTTCTGGGCGTGGTCATTTTCAGGACTTTCGCACCGGATATTATTATATTGGAATAAGTATAGTTTTTGATCCTATGGCAAAAAATTTTAGGAAATAAGAAAACATAGACTTTGCCAGGTGAATGAGTAATTTGATGCATAATTAGCAGTTGACCTGGGATGGTGCATAGTCATTTTCTTGTAAAATATGATACCTAGACAAATATCGCCCTCCAGTGAGCACCCTAAAAGCAACCATTCTAAACACTATAAGCACTTCAGAAAGTCTGTAGCTTTGATGGTTCAGGAGTTGGAGCTATGTCGGCAGTGCCGTTTCTGGGCGTGGTCATTTTCAGGACTTTCGCACCGGATTCGGGTTTTGGCACATATGCCATGTTGACCGCCATGGTCATTTTACCCTAAAACAGTTGAGATTGCCTGTGCTAAATGAAATGCATACAAACTCATATACAGGTCCTAGACTAGTGCGAAAATTTACAAAATTAGGCATAATTTTCAAAATGTTGATGAATGAACAAATTAATTGTGGCGAGATGACTTCCGTTTGAATTTTAATGTTGCTATTGTTAATTTGATTGGTTGAAACCCTTGAAACCCGAATTCCAATTTAAGCCAATCAGGTACGACCTTACGAGAGGTGCTACATAACTGGTTTTCTTCCTCGTCATCCTGCTTTTTGGGGGTTATTACAAACTTAATTGCACTTCCTCGGTCACCCAAGTCACCCGACAAAACGTGTGCAATTTTCTTGTGTGCATCTTAAAATACTTGCGCATTTGAGTTACGTACTTGTGTTTTAACCAGATCAATAACGCAGCAAGTAGTCTAGGACCTGCATAGGAGTTTGTATGCATTTCATTTAGCACAGGCAATCTCAACTGTTTTAGGGTAAAATGACCATGGCGGTCAACATGGCATATGTGCCAAAACCTGAATCCGGGACGAAAGTCCTGAAAATGACCCCGCCCTGAAACGACAGTGCCGACATAGCTCTACCTTCCGAAAAGCAAAAGCGACAGCTTTCTGATCCAATTGTAAATTGTTGTACTTTTACATATTGATAGATGGCTAAAGAAGATTTCAACCAAGTTTCGTCAAGTTTTGAAGCAGTGCAGTGTATTTTATCTTCGATGTTGTGTCCTTCGATATTTCGTCAAATATGCTGCCATTGGAAGCCTCGCAGCTTCTCTGCCCGATAAATGCCACTTCTTCGTCTTCATATGTATTTAGATTACAGTATCCAAGAGTGCTTCATTGTAGAATAGTCCCAATTGAAAAATTGAAAACATTAGTTGCACTTGAAAGGCAAAAACCCCCCATAACACATTTAGGACCAGAATCAAGAACACAAGTTTAAAAATAATTTGAAAGTCACGCGCAATCTTCGCGAAAACTCCTCGTGGGCTACTTAACAGGGGGGGAATTTTCCCGGAAAGTCTTTACTTCCCAATCTCTTTTTAGGTCCAAAACTCGGATTTTTATGTTAAAAACCACAAATTTATCAACAAGACGCAAACGATATAAATAATCATTATAAAATTCTGTTTTTGGTTTAAATACAAACTAAATAAATCTATCTTGCCCGAATATTCGTTAACCATTTGCCCGAATTACTTCAATCTACAAATTTTTGGGGGGGCAGGTGCCCCCCCTGCCCCCACGTGCCGTACGCCTATGTTTATCGGGCAGAGAAGCTGCGAGGCTTGCAATGGCGGCATATTTGACGAAATATCGAAGGACACAACATCGAAAATAAAATACACTGCACTGCTTCAAAACTTGACGAAACTTGGTTGAAATCTTCTTTAGCCATCTATCAATATGTAAAAGTACAACAATTGGATGATACTTGCAAGACTCGGCGATAAAAAGCAAACAAGACGGCAAAATATGGCTGAAATCGTGTTTTGGTGGGGGGTAAGTGAAATAAAATGTATTATATTTAAACAAAACAATGTCAATCCTTATGAAATCTACAATAATTATATTAAAATAAGCATAGTTTTTCATCCCATGATAAAAATTTTTAGGAAATAAGAAAATTTAATCTCTGCCAGGTATATGAGTTATTTCATGCATAATTAGCAGTTGGCCTGGGGGGTGCATGGTCATTTTCTTGTAAAATATTATACTTAGACAAATTTTTCCTTCTAATAACACCCCTAAAAGCAACCCTTCTAAACACTATAAGCACTTCAGAAAGGCTGTCGCTTTTGCTTTTCGGAAGGTAGAGCTATGTCGGCACTGCCGTTTCAGGGCGGGGTCATTTTCAGGACTTTCGTCCCGGATTCAGGTTTTGGCACATATGCCATGTTGACCGCCATCATAGGCGTACGGGCACATTTTTTTGGGGGGGGCTGGGCTGAATTTGCCCGAATGACATGACGTCATAGATTTCGTGACGTCATCATAAAATTATATAATCTGAGAAGACTACAAATGAAAGGCTTTCCTTTGAAGATTGACAAACGTGATATAAAAATAAATATGTCGTCCCTAGCCATTTCAATTCTAAGCTAAATATATTCATTACGATTCACAAAGAAAGAGAAAGTTACTAACGTAACAACATTTTATTTGATATATGAAATTCTCTCATGTATAGCACTAGACGTGCAAGGAATTTAGTTTGGCAAAATGATAAATTAGTTAAGATTGCTACGATCTAGACTAGAAGAATTAAGATTTACGATTACGTCGCTGTCCAAAAATGTCAATTATCTTTTCCATCTCGTTCTTGAAAGTACTATTTGCATAAGCTCTCTCAACATTGATAAGGGCAATGCTGTTTAACCGTTTTTGGCCCATTGTACTTCGAAGATAAGTTTTCAAGCGGCGAAGAGCGCTGAAAGATCTCTCAGCAGAGCAGGATAACCGGAACCCCTCGATTTAGGCATTTTAGGGGTTCCGGTTGCCTATTATCCCAGAGTGTATCAAACGCTAACCGCGAACAGATACACTCTGGGTACGCAGATTGTGACTGCTGTGTCATAGCCGCGGTGCCGCCCAAGGCCGAGACTGTATTTACGCAACCAATGCTATCAAAGGAGTATACATTACTGATCCGATTGTTACTACGCACACTTATGATACCACACAATATGTGTAGCTATATACTATATACTTATATAGTTTAATAGTTGTATAGCCTACATTATGCTAGGTAAACTGCTGAATATAGGCATGAATACAGTAGTGACATTTTATTAGTAGCCATAGCAATTGTTCCTTCGTTCTAGCCGTTTCTGTGGGGATTTACGTCTGTGGTATGTGCGTAAAAATCAAAACCAAATCCGATTAAGTTGGAGCACTTGACCTTTAATAAAGGTTAACCTGACGCAACATGCTTGAATCCAGCTATGCGATCTATGGTATTAATAAATATACACAAACGTTGCCATTACAGATTTACAGTGCATGATTGAACCTGTAAAAGTTGAACTTGTTGAAATAATACTTCTGTTCCGCTTTATGGATCAATATATTCGTCTAATCACCAGACCGTCGTTGCCCGAATGACAAGACAATTTTTGCCCGAATAGATAAATTCTCAAAAAATTGGGGGGGCTGCAGCCCCCCAGCCCCACCCCCCCGTACGCCTATGACCGCCATGGTCATTTTACCCTAAAACAGTTGAGATTGCCTGTGCTAAATGAAACGCATACAAACTCCTATACAGGTCCTAGACTAAAGGGAAAGATAAGATAAACGCAAATGCAATACGAACGAGAAACGTATAAATTATGCCGATATTCGTCATGCACTATACCATAGATTAGAGAATGAATAGATAGCTCACTCGTTTGATGTTTTTGGCGCTTCCGACAGGTGCGACTTCCGGGTGGCCGCCATTGCTCTGGCCAGTAAACTGCAGCCAGAACTATTGGAAAATGTATTGTGAAATTGACATCGCGCGCATAAAAACTTAGTTTTTAGCGGTTTGGACCTCTGAATTCAACGTTTACGGTCGGAAATCAAATTTAGGAAGGTAAGAGAGTATTTTCATACTTTTTATTAGCCCTGAAAGTGGCTTTTTAAGTCAAACTTTGTGCTCTTAACTATGGCCAGTTCGGCCAGCCATATGAAAGCTGCAGTCCATATACAATTTGACAATTCTCAGCACAGCTTTTGTTGCAGTCTTGTACAGAATATTTCTCGCTAACCTTAGTATAAAGAGTATAAATAACATTGCAACCGAGCTCCGTATCATGAACTCATTCTTACAATAGATATACAGTATTTATCTGATGTATGTTTTTCCATCAGACCATCACCATTTAATCTCTGCCTGTGTGTTAGAAATGAAATAAAGTCTTTGAAAATCAACTTCCAAGTTAAACATTTCTTTTGAACTTCACTGTTTTCTTGCATTAGATATTTATTTAAGTGCAGTTAGTCCAACTTATTCAGATATAAGATATTGGTTGTTGCTTCACTGAGTGGACTAGACCCAGAAGAGTGAAAATCACTCAGCCTTGGCAGGGCTTGTACCTGCGACCTCTGGTTTACTAGTCCAATGCTCAAACCATGCACTGCATGAGCTACAAGGCCAATATCAGTTCCCTATAGTAGATGGCATCAAACTACAATAATATGTGTGATGTACAGTAGTTTATAGATGGCTAACTTTAATGTATTTTTTGCTCTTTCTTCCTTTCTTAGTTGAAGATGCCAGTTTTCTGTTCTCGAACTTGATGGTGTAATATATACACATCCTGAGAAAAAGCTTTAACATGTAATCCACAGGAAACTCTGGGCAAGAATGGAATGTGATGGACACACGTTTGAGGCTCTTTAGCAAATTAGCACCAACTAATGTGGACTTGGTATACACTGAGAATTGCTGCACAAAAACATCTTCCAGATGTAGAACAAAATCAAGGAAGAGCTGAGATGGTAGGATTAATCCTTGAGACTGTGTGCAGCTTTATTGTAGTTCTTAAAACAACAGTACAACATGTTTGCAGAATCTGCAGTTTGGGACATGGTGGCTTCTTTGCACAAGGGACATTCGTGGACAGTGAAACACTTCTTGAGAAGGTATCCTGCACATATGGCACAGCATTTTGTTGGACGATGCTGGAACTGACTTCTTTCTCCTTGTAGTCTGTTTCTCCTAGCACCAATGTTTATGGTTGATGACCTGGTCTCACCAATGCAGCATTGTTGGACTGATTTGAAAGTTTGAGAGGAGCCGAGTGAATCCAAATCTTCTGCACAGTTGCCAGTGTTTGAGGTGAAAAGTGAATTGAAAAGAAGTTTCCTAAAGGCCCTACTGTTAACCTCAAGTGTTATAAGCCTAAGTTAACCTCAATGAAAACAACAATTTTCTTGCATTTTAATTGAAAGTCATGGTTTTCTCAGATATGTTTTATTTTATTTAATTTATAAAATTAATAGGTATTAGGTAAGTTCAGTAATTATAAATTCTGTTTTGATACACAAGTTATTAATAAGAGGAGAATTTGAGTTATTAACCCATTGAGTGGCAGCACTCTCCCCTTGACGAGTAAAATCGTCTGGCATTAGACAGAGTAAAACAATAAAGTACGGCATATGAGGGTGCATTGCCACTTAAAGGGTTAACAGGATGCATGGGCAGATAGTCTGATTAACCCATTGAGTGGCAGCACTCTCCCCTTGATGAGTAAAATTGTCTGGCATTAGACAGAGTAAAATAATAAAGTAGGGGACATGAGGGTGCATTGCCACTTAAAGGGTTAATAAGAAGAGAATTGTACTTTGCACTGTTTTTGACAATTTTGCTTGTTTTGCAAAACAAAGATACACAAACACAGATTTTTTGAAAAATATAGAAAATTTAAAAATATATTTATTGTCATATTAAACATTGTCACATTCAGTTTTCACTACAAATAATTTCCATTCACTCCTTTCAAAATGCTCATAATCCTCAACCACCATTGTTTGAGCTAATAGCATGCATGAAGATTCATTTTATAAAGTAATTACTTCATCCAAACTTGTCTACAATGACATGTAGTAATTCTAAAAGCTGGGACTAGAACTCTGATTCTCAAGGATTAATCATATCACAGCCATTCCTTTTTGTCAAATGTTTTTTATGAATACCAAGTCCACATTAGTTGATGCTAATTTGCTAAAGAGCCTCAAAAGTGTGTCCATCACATTCCATCTTGCTAGAGTTTCTATGGATTACATGTTAAAGCTTTTTCCGTCTCAGGATGCATATATATTACACCATCAAGTTCGAGAGCAGAAAACTGGCATCTTCAACTAAAAAAGGAAGAAAGAGCAAAAAATACATTAAAGTCAGCCATCTATAAACTACATCACACATATTGTAGTTTGATGCCATCTACAATAGTGAACCGATATTGGCCTAGTAGCTCAGAGGTTGTGCACGTTCAAGCCCTGCCAGGCTGAGTGATTCTTCACTCTCCTTGGTATGGTCCACTCCTGACTACGATACAAAACAACATACATTTACTTACTTAATGATATAGACCACTTTCATAAATGCCTGCCCATTTGAAATTCTCTTATGTGCATATAAATTAGACCAACTAACCTCATTTCAGAGTAAAAAATATTTTGAAATGTAAACATCATGCCAAGGCTAGAAGGGCCAATTTATATGCATATAAAATAATTTTTAATCGGCAGCCATTTATGAAAGTGGTCTATGGAAGAAACTAGAACTGGGTCTTGAAATATCACCACAGTGAACTAAATCAACCAATCGGCCTTGTAGCTCAGTGGTTAGAACATTGGACTAGTAAACCAGAGGTCGCAGGTACAAGCCCTGCCAAGGCTGAGTGATTTTTCACTCTTCTGGGTCTGGTCCACTCAGTGAAGCAACAACCAATATCTTATATCTGAATAAGTTGGACTAACTGCACTTAAATAAATATCTAATGCAAGAAAACAGTGAAGTTCAAAAGAAATGTTTAACTTGGAAGTTGATTTTCAAAGACTTTATTTCATTTCTAACACACAGGCAGAGATTAAATGGTGATGGTCTGATGGAAAACATACATCAGATAAATACTGTATATCTATTGTAAGAATGAGTTCATGATACGGAGCTCGGTTGCAATGTTATTTATACTCTTATACTAAGGTTAGCGAGAAATATTCTGTACAAGACTGCAACAAAAGCTGTGCTGAGAATTGTCAAATTGTATATGGACTGCAGCTTTCATATGGCTGGCCGAACTGGCCATAGTTAAGAGCACAAAGTTTGACTTAAAAAGCCACTTTCAGGGCTAATAAAAAGTATGAAAATACTCTCTTACCTTCCTAAATTTGATTTCCGACCGTAAACGTTGAATTCAGAAGTCCAAACCGCTAAAAACTAAGTTTTTATGCGCGCGATGTCAATTTCACAATACATTTTCCCAGGGTTGGCAAATCTTCTTATATTATTTCTTCTTATATCTTCTTATATTAATATAAGAAGATTTATTTTTTGGGGGAAAATCTTCTTATATCTTCTTATATTATTTTCGATAATTTTGTACTTTGAAGTTGTGAATTTGATGCTTTGAACCATTGACAGAAGTTTTTCAGTTTTTGAATGATACAAAATCGCCATATTGAATTTGAACACAAAAGCCTGCGCCCTGCGAACAGGTGTCAGCATATCCCAGCATGCGGGCCTACATGTCATGGCAGCCATTGCGCAACCACGGGCACATGTTTTTGGAAAATGTACGTGAATGTCATCGTTATAAAAGGTACGTACAATTCATAAATAAAATTAAATAGATGGTCTTTTAAGTATATTTGCTGCAATATTTCTTTGTCGTGCGAATTTATTTATCATTTTAATGATTTTATCAGTATTAACAAATTAACAAAACAATGTAAAAGTGTAAAACAGAAAAAGAGAAATATCTTTGTCTTTGACTTTGTAGCTGTGTAGCACTGTAGCATCACTGAAAAGTTCGATGACTAACAGACTAAGGCAAAACTAAAATATTTGTTAAATATTGTGGACACTACCAAGTATCTATCGTAAAAATTATGCATTAAAACGTATTTTGGAAGTAATTATAAAACCATTAGCTATATTTTAAAGTTTCGTTTTTCAGTTAGGTATCATGAACAATAGTACACTCGTTCAACCTGCAACTGCAGAAACCAATCAAAGTGAGAGTGAGAATAATGAAGGGGAAGTTGTCCGAAAAGTTGGAAAGCCAAAGCATCCTATCTGGAAGGACGCCTTTGATGAATCAGGTGTTCAATCCATGGATAAACCCAACCACGCCGTCTGCAAACATTGCAAAGAGACCATTCGACACCACCATAAAACGTTGTCCGTTGAGACTCATCTTCGAAAATGCAGACCATTCGAAAAATTGATGTTGGATATGCCAGTTATTGATCGTCCCGACTGGTGGAAGAACGGCAATAATAAGAGCGCTGCCCAAAAATCGAAAATGACCGACTTCACCAGTGCCAGTGCCAAAAGCAACGCACCAATTCGACATTCTCAGCAGTCGTTAAGATCGTTTGCCATTCCTCACTTCAACACTACTGAGCAAAAAAAGTTCAATCAGGAAATGGCCATGTATTTCTATTCCACTGGAACAAGCTTCATGCGTATTGAAAATCCACATCTCCTTCGGGCTATGCAATTGGCCAGACCAGGTGCAAGATTACCATCCCGAAAGAAGTTAGCTGACGATAGCAAAGGTGGTTTACTTCAGGAATGTTACCAAAAGATAAAAACTGAAGTGGATAAGAAACTTTCCAGTAACACTCAATACGTTAGCATCACGAGTGATGCATGGTCTAGCGTGTTAAATGAGCCCATCGTTAACTACATGGCTGTCTGCCCCACATTTTCCTTGTTTCTTGAAGCTGTACACACTGAAGAGCAGGGGCATAATGCTGAATGGATCGCCAGCGATTTAGCTCGCGTTATGGACAACCTTGGTGGTAAGGTGGTTGGTGCGATTACCGACAATACATCGGCAAATAAGAAGGCGTGGAAAGAACTTGAACAAAAGTATCCGCATCGTTTCTTTCATGGCTGTGTTGCGCATGGTCTGAATCTGCTGGTTAAAGATATTTTTGCAGCCACAAAGAATGCTGATGGGAACTATCCTGATGGGTATCCTTTCGAGGACTTGCTTAATTTTGCCACCAATTGCAAGGACATTGTCTCTTTTTATCACAACCATCACGAGCCCAGGGCGGCCCTTAACAAGGCGTTGAAAGCGGAAAAGTTGAAAAACCTAGTTCAACCTGCGGCAACACGCTGGGGCACGATTCTTGGTTGTTTTAAATCGTTGCGAGATGCTGACAATATCCTGAATGGCCTTGTATCCCAACGTGATTTTGCGAGCAAAGGTAATGCGAAGCAACAAGAGAAACGCGCTGTTATCAAAGAGATAATCACCGATCCCGATTTTGTCCATTCACTCGATGAATGCATTAGAATTCTGCAGCCAATTGACAAATTTATCAAGATCTTTCAAAGTGGTGATCCATGGTAAGTGATGATCCATGGTAGGTAAGCTATCCCGATGCACATGGGATAGCTTACCTACTCGACCCTCGCTACTTGGGAGACCGCATGACCCGCAAGCTACGAAAGGAGATTGAAGATTTTGTATTCGCTTTTCCAATGGCAGATGGAACAACAAGCCAAGAAAGAAAGGAGCAACTAGCCCAAGAGTATACCAGCTTTAGGATTGACGCACTCAACGAGAGAGAAGAAAACACATTTCGTTTCAAGATAATTGGCGAAACAAAATCATGCCTTGAGTGGTGGAAAGCAGACGGTACAGATTGGCCATTGTTACAAGATCTTGCCATCCGTGTCTTTTCAATGGCAGCATCGTCCGCTGCTTCCGAGCGTAATTTTTCCACTTTTGGTTTTATTCACAGCAAATTACGCAACCGTCTTGGAGCAGAAAAAGTAAAGAAACTTGTCTACATTAAAACCAACGCGAGTCAGCTTGAAGGTCCCTCGAGTTGGTGCTATGATAACAGTGACGACGATGATAATGATGATGATGATAATGTTGAATTGATGGGAATCAACGAAGAACTGATGGACATTGACGGGAATCAATGAACTCAGGAACAAAAACATAACCGCTAAGGTTGAACTGATTATTTAGTTCGTGTTTATAAACTTTTTCGAAGAGATGTATACTATTATAATGTAAGAAATCTTATTTGTAATGTTTAATTGTTTATATCTATTGCGGCATGAACTCAGGGACAATGACATAGCCTCCAAGCTTGAACTGATTAGTTCGTGTTTATAAACGTTTTCGATGAGATGTACAGCATTATTATGTGCGAAATCTTACTTATAATGTTGTTTAATTGTTTTATGTATATATAAAATGGTTGACAGTTATTTGAATTTTTTTTATTTTTTACTTATGACGTCATATTTCCTTGATGTTGAATGACGTCATATTTCCTTGATGTCGAATGACGTCATCGAAAATCTTCTTATATTGCTATAAAATCTTCTTATATTAATATAAGAAATAAGAAGATTTTACTTTTGAAAAAATCTTCTTATATCCAACCCTGCATTTTCCAATAGTTCTGGCTGCAGTTTACTGGCCAGAGCAATGGCGGCCACCCGGAAGTCGCACCTGTCGGAAGCGCCAAAAACATCAAACGAGTGAGCTATCTATTCATTCTCTAATCTATGACTATACGACATACTTCAGTCTATATGAGGGTATTATATTTCCAACAACAAACATTGCGCCTTCAAGACTTGACGATCGTAAAACGCATCGCTCAAAAACATCTATACTCTACAATAGGCTTTAATAGTTTGAGCGAACCATACGTTGGTATTTATTTGTATTTGTGGGAAACTAAAGAGAAACTAGAAATCAGTGTTGAATATAATTCAGACATAAACGCGCAATAACGAGCTCTATTTATTAGAGTTCAAGGGTCAACTGTCACATATTCTTGATAATTATTACACTGTAAAACGGGTCAAGTTTTTACAAGAAAACCGAAGAGCTTAGTTCTCCCTACGTCTTGCAATATTTTAAGATGATCCTATAGCTCATGGTTATTATACTTCGATTTTACGGCGACAAATAATATGGAGGGATATTATATTTCCAACAACAAACATTGCGCTTTCAACACTTGATTCGGCGCATCGCTCTAAAACATCTATACTCTACAATAGTTTGAGCGAACGTATACCATTCGTGGGTATTTATTTGTATTTGTGGGAAACTAAAGAGAAACTAGATATCAGTGTTGAATATAATTGAGACATAAACGCGCAATAATGCGGAGCTCTATTTATTAGAGTTCAAGAGTCAGCTATCGCATATTCTTGATAATTATTACACTGTAAACAGGTCAAGTTTTTATAAGAAAACCCAATAACACAGCATACCAGATACATATAATAATATTGTGTTGTGGGTAAAATTCAATACAATAGACAGAATAATAAGTTTAGTTCTGTACATATTTGTGTCATTGTGTGCCATTAATAAGATCTGATCATACGACATAATGGACATCAGGACATATGGTTGCAGCTGTTGATGTTAGATAGATAGATAGATAGATAGATAGATTTATTTAAGATAACACATAGCAGCAGGGGCGTAACTCCTGGGGGGTGTGGGGGGGTGTGACACCCCCCCAATGTTTACAAATGCAATTTTGTCGGGCAATTTTTTAAAAGCACGTGGTATTTGTCGGGCAATGCCACCTTTCCTTCTTATTGATAAACAACGATAAAAGCATATTACAGAATGCAAAGTTCGACTGACTAGAGAGTTTCGTTTTTATCCGGGTTTGTTAGCGTGTTTGTGGTGTTTTGGATGTATTTTAATCAGCAATAAATGAAGTACTCCCCAAAACTTGACGATGATAATGCGGGCTCAATATTCAAGCAATTTCAATTTTCAACGTGTTTATTTTATATATACTGTATTAGTGTATTACTGTCTTTTATTTATGCAATTATGCAAACGAGATGAAAATGTGAGAGTTTATTCACAGTTTAGTGACGACATATGCAAATAAAATGGATGGTATGTCATAATATTAGCATCTCTATTGAATGCTTAAGCTTTATAATGTTGTATATATTCGAAAATTTAATAGAGTGCCCCATTTGATTTTGACTTTCGATTTTTTTGGTTCGGAATGATAAAGGCGAAGGAATTGCTCCTGACCCTCCTACAAAAAAACTAAAGACTCAACGGAAGAGGCAGTACAGATGTAAAGTCAAATGCAAAATATGTGGGAAAGACATGAACAGCGACCATTTTGGGAAGCATAACTCAAGCAAGCACAATGGTCTTGCCACCTCAAAAGTTGTGGTTGAACCGGCTCAAACAACGCTTCAATTTGGCAAGGTTAGAATAAATTTATCAAATTTGAATTGGCCTATGCCTATGGACCTATTGAAGGAAACTACCTGGAAATTTAAAAGTACTAACACACTTGTTAGGTTGTTGTTGACCGACTCGACTGAATTTTATGTCATTTCAGAAAGAGTTACCTCCAGTAGTTACAGTTACTAAGAATACTAATCACCAGCCCAAAGAGTCATTTGATACAGTTTTTGAAAACCAGAAAGACACTTTGCAAGAGGTAAACAAAATGAAGTTTTAAACAGCAATTAAAGAAATACAAAACATAATTATATATAATATTTTTGTGGAGAACACCACGTATATTTATTATTGCAAAGCTTTCGATCCGTAAGGGCCCGTAAGCCCGGATCTTTAGCAGTGCTAATAATATAACACGTGTAAAAGCTGGATCTAAGCTGATTTTCATCAGCATAATACATATGCATTATTAGCACTTTTTCGATGAAGATCCAAGGCTGATCGAAGTTTTGCACAATAAATTTACGTGGTGTTTCCACATTGCAAAGCTTTCGTCCGACTGCCAATAATATCAACATATTATTATTACCTGATGAAGATCCGCTTACGGATCGAAAGTTTGCATCAACTAAATTAATTGTGGTGTTGTGTTCACAAAAATATTATATATTTTTATCGCCATGCAAACCTACAAAGAACTTAAAACATAATTATGTTCTCTCCCAAATTAAAAATAGGTACGCACTGCGTACATGTGGCTAGCCTGATAAACGTGAATAGCAATACACTTGTTCTCATGACGTTTACAGGCAAATGGAATGCAACCACACTGATGCAATTTCAATTTTAATATTGCGCGGAATATTAACCTGCGATCAGGCCGCCAAGAACGCCCAAGAACGTCCGAGCAGTGGACATCCTCGTATTTCGTATCACGCATCCTCGTTGAGATATAACATAGTGGCTAGCTAATAATGTTACTGAAGATCAATTGAATGGTAGAACTTAATCTTCAGTTTCCGATTCTTTTTGCTAGCCCACACCTTCAGAACTTCATCCAGATCAATTTTGTCTGTTAAATCCTTTTCAGCTGCTAA
The DNA here is from genome assembly GCA_016169945.1 of Trachythela sp. YZ-2020. Classification (NCBI taxonomy): domain Eukaryota; kingdom Metazoa; phylum Cnidaria; class Anthozoa; order Malacalcyonacea; family Clavulariidae; genus Trachythela; species Trachythela sp. YZ-2020. The sequence continues at coordinate 1,373,967 of JADLSH010000070.1, read as the reverse complement.
GACAATTAAATCTTCGAGGCGTTCGTCTGACATGGTTGAACGCAAAAAATTTTTGATGATCTTCATCTTGCTGAACGTCCTCTCGTCTTTTGCCACGCTGACAGGCGCAGTAAACAAAAGCTTAAATACTTTATAAACGGACGGGAAGATTGACTTGTGTTCATACGCTACATTGCAGAGATCGTGAACGGACTTGCAAGGAACTTGGCTCCTGTCAACGACTTGTGGAAATATTTCAAATTCTACTGCCAGACAAGCAGGATCGACAGTAACAGAAATCCACGCTTGTAATCGGAGGATGAAGAACGTCTGCAAGAGGCTGAATCTTTTCCAAGCATTGTTGGACGTTTTCTTTGTACTCCGTAATGAGTGAATCCAGTACTTCAATCGTAAGCTTTCGGTAGTGCGCATAAAACTCAATCGAAGCTGCGGTATCAGGGTTGTCATCTTTTCGTCTGCTCATCCTTCTCACTCTTTTACGACGAAAGTCCTCTTGAGGATGTTGATCGAACGATTTTGCAAATTCAACACTTGCTTTCACTTGGTTGTTCATTTCTGACTCGTTCCTTCTTATCATTTCTAAAGAAGAAACAGTTCCTTCGATTGACGTCAGAGCATCTAAAATGTTAAGTTCTTCCTTCTGCATTTCGATTGTAAGGATTTTGGTCATCTTCATGATCAAGCGCATAAACATCAACGCAAACATGAAATCAAATTTCAGTACTTTATCGTGTAGAGAAGCGGCCCTGATCTGCGCCGATGGTTCAACGCCATAAGGTCAACAAGGCATCTTTGATGGCTAAGAAAGATCTCCACACGGCTTCTATAGATTCGCTTCTGTATACCCAGCGAGTCTTAGAAAGATTACGCAGCTTAAGCGCATTCTCTACATTCTTCAGCTCTTCACGTAGAACACCATCTCGCTTGCAACTTTTACTAAAGAAAACATAGAGGGCTTCCAATAGGTCATACATCTGAGTAAACAACGCTGTTTTCGAACAATGTTCAATGAATATATTCGACCGGTGACCTTGACAGGGAATGTACGGAATGCTACGCCCTATCAATGTTTGCAGGCATTTTTGGGCTCCTTTGACGTTTCCTGACATAGACGCAGTGTAATCATAGGATTGGTAATCTTTGCTTCCGATTTTTGAGTCGAGAGACTGCAAGACGTCTTTCGCTTGACCCTCTCCAGTCTTGTCTGTAGTTTCCTTCATTTCTAAAACTCGTTCTTTAGGCTGATTTTCTTCATTGACGTACCGCACCGCCACAATAAGCCTATCAGTATTTGCTGTGTCAGGGGAAGTGTCCGCCATAACTGAGTACATTTCTGCAGACTCAATTTCTTTGACAATTTGGCTTTTGACACCTTCAGCCAGGATGTTAATGAACTCATTTTGCGAGTTAGCAGATAAATACTTCACAGAATATGGCTTCATGTTTTCATCTGACAACCAATGCTTCAAATGGTTATTATGACGGGCTACAAGGTTTGTTATTTGGAGAAAATTTCCATCAGCATCATCATTGGTTCCTCTGAACGCCATTTGTTGTCGTCCTAGAGTTCTAGCAATGTCCAATAATATCTTTATTATTTCCTTGTTTCGTAGGTTGTTTTCTTCCTCCTGAATTTTGGCCGCCCTCAATTGCTTATTGAGCATAACATCGACATGCTTCATACTGTGTGCAAATTGGGCAAGATCGCTTAATGCAGCCTTATGTGCTTGGCTCGAGAAGTGTTGTGCTAATTTTCCTTTCTTTCCTTTGCCGACGCTTTTCATTTTATCCCATCCTTTTACACCTTTAACCCAAGCATCAGAGGATTTCTCTCTTCCTATCCCGGTTGGAAATAGACAACAAACGAAACACGAGGCTGTGTCTTCTTTCACGCTATATTCTAGATGGGGATATTCCTTAAACCACCCGCTCGAAAATCTGCACTGTTTTTTTACTGCAATGTCTGGGCTTTCTGGATAACTCTTCAACTTTGGCTGGTAGGGGCCATTCTCAATGATCGTCACGATAATTATGAAGGTAATTATTGCAGCAAATTAGCATTGGTTCTATAAAAAACAAAAATTCGTTGTTCGTGTTGCAATATGATGATGCTATGTACGAAATGAACTTAATAGATAACTTTGACGGTGATATTATAATAATAGCGCATAATACGTTAGTATAACTGCTCGTGTAGAACGTCTTACCACGCCCTTCCTGTCGGGCAGATCTTGATTTTCTCGGGCAAATATTGGTGACACCCCCTGAATGCTGATACCCAAGTTACGCCCCTGCATAGCAGCCTATAAGGCTGAATTGCGTGCTATAATTTACATAGATTAATAAAATAGTTAATTAATTTATACTCTATTTACACATGAATTTTTAAAATACATAATTGTAGGGTAAAAATACGCTAATATAGTAGTTCAAGAGAATCAAGATCTAAAAGTTAGATTTTGTCATTAAAATGTCTAACGCATGAGGGTATAAAAGTGTTTTTAAATCTGTTTGTTTTGGTTTTTGGGAGGACAAAAGTTCTTGAATGTCTTAGATTGTAACTTGAAAGGCATCTTGGTGGTATGATATCGTGCATGTTAGCCACTGGTGTTGTGCTGATTTCAGTAAAAAGTTTCTCGCATGCATCGACACGCCTGTCACTCAGAGTTTTGATGCCACATTTAGATAAGCGATCCGCATAACTCATCTGTGGATATATTATGGATAGAACACGCTTTTGGATCCGTTCCAGGGAGTTTGACAAATAAGAGGGTAGAGCAAAGTGGAATACTTGGCAGCTAAATTCCATAACTGGTCTAATGCAGGTAATGTAGAAGTTTAAAACATCAGTTTCAGGGACGTGGGCTCGTTTCAATTGAATGATAAAGTAGATGCGTTTGTTGGCTTTCTTAATAATGTTGTTGATATGTTGGTTCCACTTTAGATCACTGGTTATTGTCAATCCTAAGATTCTGGCATGCTTGACTACTTCGATATGACCTGAGTTAATCTTTAGGCGAGGAAATTGTTTCTCAACTTTAGTGAAACTGATTACGATTTCCTTGCACTTCGAGGTATTTAGTTGCATCTTATTTTCTACCGACCAGTTTTGAACGCAATCGACTGCATCTGATGCAGTAGTATCGTCAATGTATTTCCATCGCTCATGATGAGGAGGGCGGAGGTCATTTATCATAAGAATAAACATCCAGGGTCCCAGTTTAGTTCCCTGAGGGACACCGGAAGGAATATCAATCCATTCGGACATACAATCTCTTGCTAATTTCACTCGTTGTTGTCTGTTCATGAGGAAGTCGACCACCCATCGCTTGATGAAAGTTGGCATGGGTAAATTGATGACTTTTTTGCTAAAATTTTGTGGTCAATCAGGTCAAAAGCCTTTTTGTAATCAAATAATACCACTCTTACAGCATTTCCAGTTCCATCAGTGGCTTGAGACCAAGTATAAAGCTTTGGTAGCAGAAGATCGATGGATGCCACCAAATTGAAAGGGATCTATTACCGTAAGCACAGCTGGGGCGAAGTATGTTTCCACGACAAATTCCTCCGCAAGCTTAGATAGGACAGGAGTTAACGATATTGGTCTAAGGTGTTTGTTTATATCCTTAACAGGTTTCTCCTTTGGAATAGGTGTTATATTAGCCTGTTTCCATGACAAGGGAAGCTTCTTTTGTTTGTAGGAGGAATTCAATAGGTTTGATATAGGGGGGGCAAGGATTTCGGCATAATCTCGAAGAATCCAATTTGGAATGTCATCGGGACCTGGGGCTTTGGATGGGTTTAGGCGTTTCAGTTTTTTTAACACCATTTCAATATCAGTCAGGTTCACATCTAAATCTGGTGGGTCGTCAGGGATTCCTTCGAACAGGATTCCTACGTCTGAGGCATCTAATGGACTGTAAGAATTCATTGGTTCCAATAGGCTATTGTTGATTAAATCTGAAAAACCTTTATGTGTTAGATGTTCTGTATCTTCGATATGAAGTTGATTCAGCAGGCAGCTGGTTACCGGTTTCATACCTGAAATACGTTTAACTTCCGACCACCATGATTTCGGGTTGGACTTTTTTAGATTGGCAACTCTGGTAGCAAAATATTTTCCCCTACAGGATTTCCTCGTTCTGTTCACTTTATTCCGATAGAATTTGAAAAGAGAAGTGTTACTAGACGAAAAAGCACGTTGTCTCAGCTTTATCAGTTGTTTCAATTTTCCTGTGATCCAAGGAGTGTCGTTGCGATGGAATTTTACCTGCTTCTCTGGCATTAGAGTATCATAACCAGTTTTAATGATGGAACATAAAAAATTACATTTATCATCGCAGGATATGGTTGAGTTTACAATATGCCAGTCAATGTTACTCAGGAAACGACCAAGTTCATTCTTGCGTGACTGACGAGTGTCTCTTTTGATGACAGTTCTTCTACTTGAGATACCAACAGGTCTTCTAATTTTGGGCTCAACAATTATTACATTATGGTCTGATAAACCTAGAGGAGGCAATACAATAGCTGATTTTGTATCATAAAATTTGTACATGTTCGTAAGTATGAGGTCTAGGGTATTGGTGCCTCGCGTTGGTTTGTTTACCATTTGCCTTAACTGAAAGTCACGACAGAGGTCTCTGGTATCGAACTGGTTAAAGTCACCGGCAATGATGATACCACACCCTGGGAAAAGACTATCAATTCGTGTCAAAGATTCAGATAGATATTCAAAGAGATCTGCATTGTTAGAACTTGGTGTGTGGTAAACGCATGCTGAAACGATACAGTTTATTCCTCTTGGTAATCTAGGTGGCCTAATATGTGTCCATAAAACCTCAAAGTCTGGATGTTCGATATCAGGTAGTCGTTTAAACATAATAGAGTTCTTTATATACACGCAAACGCCGCCATGGGTGCCGAAGACGCGGTCTCGCCTTGAGAGGTGGTAATCAATTAAGGTCACGTGATTGTCACAAATGGATTCTCGTAGCCAGGTTTCAGTAACAAAAATTAAATCGAAACTGTTTTCAGACGTTAGAATACGTAGCTCGTCAATCTTAGGAACTAAGGACATAACGTTAGTCAACAAGATTCTTGGGGAAAATTCTGACTTTTGAGCAGGTAATAGATTCCTATTGTCTACATGTGAAGTAATACTAGAGTTTGATCTGCTGCCAATGCCACTTTCCAGGATGGGAATATCAACGGGAATACTCTGCCTCAATGATATTAAATTATTTCCATTTCGCCCGTTTTGCTTAGGTGATGAAGGGGTGGTGTGCCCATGTAAAATATGCACCCCCTTCTATCAGACGCACCTGGATCTGCTCTGTAAGTATATATCATTATTTGATCAGTCAAATTGTCCATGTAAAACAAAATCATTTGGCCTTGGTAGTTCTCGAGTAAATCTAACCAAGCTTTGGTTGTGAAGACTACCAGCTGCGGTAACCAAGTGAGATGAAAAGAATGTGTATTCATTGTAATGAAACTAAAATGAACTTGCTCAATTCAAGTACCGACACGAATCTGCAATACTGTCATGTTGTCATGTTCACTTTTATCATGGACAAGCTTGTTTAAAACGTGTATAAATGGGATGTGAAATTTGGATGGTTGCACTACCAAGTTATTTATATGAAAAGCTTTTTTCTGTGGTGTTCCAACATTTTATATAAAATGTAACCAGCCGTGGTAATGTGGTTGGTGTCTTTTTTAAAATGAGTAAATACACTTGAATTGAGCGATGACTGCGATGCCCTTTCTCTGAAGGACTTTACATGTTTGTTTGGACCTTGCTGAATACGTTCATTATCAAAGAACTGTTGAATCATAACCGGTCGTATAGCCTGTTTTCCACTTCAACCGTATGGTTTAGCGTATCGTAGAATTTCTCTTATGTAGAAGTAAGTTGTTAACTTATTCTCTTTACTCTTGTATTAAAATATACATGTATACCATTGAGTTTAGTGTGAGATTGTTCTGCAAGTGAGGTGTTGCTATCCTGACAAAATTATCCAGCCAATATCCAATGCTTTTATTCGTGACATGATTGTTGTATTGGTCTATATAAAACAAAAACCTTTATGTTAGAACTTAAGGCAAAAAATTACTATTGTTGAACATGCAACAATACATAAGACAATCTATAGTATTATAAGGGAAGAGGGGGATATATAACACGGATTTGATCTCCGAAGAGGTTTATTTGCCCTGCGATTGCTCCGAAGAGCCACGAAATATGGCGCGACATATGCCAATATGGCTCCAACTAAGCCATCACAAAATCTGCTGTAATTCACACAATTAAACTTTCAGAATTCATGTTTAACTACTTACCAAATCAGATAAGTGTCCATGTTAGATGACAACAAAGCAGGATAATTTCTCAAGTAAAACGACGAGAAAAACGGGGCAACTTTTCAAGTAAAAATCAAGATACTTTTCGCAGCCATGTTGAATTTAAGATCTAGCGTGCGAACAGGCAAAATGAATTAAGTGTAATTCTCGTGAACATTACGTCATTGTTGGTTTTAAGCCAATTGCTGATTGGCTAACGTTGCCTATTTTATATAAGCTCGTCGCTGAATGGCTACAAGCTAACACTAACATTAACATTAACATTAACATAAACATTTACAACACGATAGCATTATATCTGCTACGCAGATACAAAAGTAGGCACGCAAAGCGTACATGTATCTGCGCATGTGCACTTGCATATATGTCAATGCACGAGGTCAATATCACTCAATGAGTGGATGAACGTTTATGTAGCTTTTAAAAACTGTGCAAGGGACGAAGGCCTATAGCCCATGGGAGCAATTTTTTAAACAATTGTGAAACCTTAAGATTTTAGTCTTTTATACTTGAGAATAAAGGTTATTGTTAGCAGCACTATTTACATAACACATATAAATATTACATACCATCAACTCATTTAGGCCCCTAGTCACAACAATTTGGGAAAGAAATGCCAAACTGTGCTTATATCGTTATACCAATCAAATATCAAAAGTAAATTTAACATAAGATGATGTTGACGATTGAAATGACAAACAATGACCATGAACTATTGTCGATTTGACCCAAATGGTGTTGAAAATAAATATGTCTTTATTTTAACACTTTTGTGAGTGAACTTTGTCGAAATGTGATGTTGACTATTGATTGAAATGAGAAACAATGACCACGAACTATTGTCGATTTGACCCAAATGGTGTTGAGAATAAATATGGCATTATTTGAACACTTTTATGAGTGAACTTTGTCGAAATAGAAGCTCGAATAATGCAGGATATTCGTACAATATTTAAAAAGACACACCACATAAATTATAAATATTACATACCATCAACTATTTTCGTCCTCCTAGTCACAGCAGTTTGGGAAATAAATGCTAAACTATGCTTATTGCTGCGTAGCGAGCGAGCCTTAAGCGAGCGAGCGAGCAGCAGACCTAATTTGTGCGGTGGGGCTTGATTTCTCAATTTTTCTAAACGCAAGGAATTGTGGTTATGCGCAGTAGATGCGCAGTTTAGTTAAATGCGTTCTGCAGTCGGCACGTGGAAGCTGTCGATTTTTCTGTCAAGATTTGGCTGTTTACTGTAATTTTGCTGAAAAAAATATCTGATTTATTCTCTTGAAAGGTAACTTTTTGTTGATTGTTTTCACTTCATTGTTTTCTTGCTGTTTATATTCGCCTTCCGTACACCTGTTGAGTTTTTCTTGGTGTTTATAAAAATTTGTATTTAAGCTGTCGTCTGTCGATATTTCTCTCAAGTTTTGGCTGCTGCTGTTTTGCTCGGAAGATTTATTCTGAAATAAGCTATACGACTAATACGTATGCTTTAGACAGATAAATTATCTTTCTTTTAAGGTATAATGACCACCTTGTAAAGCTTACTTTTTACCGTGCTTTTTCTCAACAAAACGTTGAAGGGCGCCTCATAATATAATATATGCAATAATATAATTTGACCGCCATCTTTTTCTTCGATCATTTTCTTTCGAATAATGATAAATAATCAACTCTACGCAAACGTCATTGTGCTACCTTGCTCAATAGTTTTTTTAAACCGCAATATCGAACATGCCTTGATATTCGTGATATAATATCATATTCCGTGTTTGTTGTTTATTATGATCAAGCGCGGGGTTTCCACTGAGCGCAATGTGTTGACAGTTGACTTCCTGCTAGCTAAATGGTTTGGCTCTGGGTTTGGTTTACTGCTATGTCTTTACACTGAGAAAAGGATTAACTGATTTAATTATTTTAATTCTTGCTCAAACTGAACTTGTTTGCCAAACTTGCCAGATGAATTGTTATTACATGAGCAAAGGCCAGCTTGCTTGCCAGACCGGCTAGAACAAACAGGATGGGATCGTTTGGCTGACTTCTTAGTAAGCCAACTCACCTCCATGTAATCAAAGCCGTTGGCAGACACTCTGTCATGGCATTGTTATAGGTGCGCAGTGGAAATTTCAACCCCCTGTACTGCAGACAGAGCCGTATCATTACCTACATTGTGTATATTGCACTCAAATTGCTTAATTTGCCTACAATGTCTTAACAAGCCACTAGCCTAAGTAATTTAGTTCTAGAATACTGGGTTTGGTGGATACTCCAAGTGAGTAGATATATACACAATTTTAAGACCTAACCAGGAACGGTTGCCAAAAATGCAACACTAGGTCCTCTGGCAGGAATTGAACCCACGGCCCTGCGATTCCGGTGCAGCGCTCTAACCAACTGAGCTACAGAGGCCAATTGCTGAGCTGTAACCGTAAGTTCTGTATATATAGGTTATCGGGTGTGCGGGTTGTGATAAGGTAAATTGAAAGATTTTTTTGCACTTCACTTGGTTGAACTAGAATACTGGGTTCGGTGGATAATCCAAGTGAGTAGATATATACACAATTTTAAGACCTAACCAGGAACGGTTCCGAAAAATGCAACACTAGGTCCTCTGGAAGGAATTGAACCCACGGCCCTACGATTCTTACGGTTACAGCTCAGCAACTGGCCTCTGTAGCTCAGTTGGTTAGAGCGCTGCACCGGAATCGCAGGGCCGTGGGTTCAATTCCTGCAAGAGGACCTAGTGTTGCATTTTTCGCAACCGTTCCTGGTTAGGTCTTAAAATTGTGTATATATCTACTCACTTGGATTATCCACCAAACCCAGTATTCTAGTTCAACCAAGTGAAGTGCAAAAAAACTTTTAATTTAGTTCTATTTGCTTTTAATGCCCGCAGCAATCCCTACCTTGCAGGTACCCTAGTATCGTTATACCAATTACAAATCTCAAAAGTATAAGGTGATGTTGACTATCGAAATGACAATTCGATTTGACGATTTTTACACAAATAGTGTTGAGAATAAATATTGCATTATTTTAACACTTTTATGAGTTAACTTTGTCGAAATAGAAGCTCGAATAATGCAGGATATTCGTACAATATTTAAAAAGGCTTACCTTGTTTCCTGGTTCAAATGATATTGATATATAGCAGGTCAAGTAAAGTATTAAAATACTTTGTGTAAATTGGCGAATCATTTTCACAGCGTAAAATACGATCAACCACTTCCAATACTCCCTCGACTCTTGCCATGTTCGAAACAATATACAAAATTAAAATGATCGTTGGTTTGATTACTCATTTTTACAATTTTCGCCCTTCAGTAGTCCGCCATCTTGAAATAATCAACATTGTTACCAAGGATTGAACCACGCACAGACCATAGAGATTTTTCGTAATATATAATATAATAATATTCTACAGTAAAGGATTAGATTCTGATTAGATTACAATTCAAAGTATTACATGCATGATTAATAAGTTCATAAACTATGACTTAAACAAATTATTAATTACAATACGCTGTACCTGAAGAGTGGATCTCTACGGCTGTAAACTCTCTATTATCGTTCACTCGCAGTACTCTCATCACAAAACTCAGTTTAATGTTCCAATGTTATTAAAATGTCGTAACTATCAACGTCATTAAATACTTACTTATCTGTCAACACCTAAAATACTGAATCAAGTTAAATCAAGTTATAATCATATTAAATCAAGTTAAAATTACTAAAGTATAAAAGTTAAAGAATTTAACGTTCATGCAGACTGTCCGAAACAAACATCAATGGTCGATTTGTAAGCTAATCGCTGATTGGCTGATATAAGCTCGCCGCTGAATGACTACAAGCTAACACTAACATTAACATTAACATTAACATTAACATTAACATTAACATTAACATTAACATTAACATTAACATAAACATTTACAACACGATAGCATTATATCTGCTACGCAGATACAAAAATAGGTCCGAAAGCGTACATGTATCTGCTCATGCGTATTTGCATAATTGTATAATTGTATGATGTCAAAGTATGAGGTCAATGTCACTCAATGAGTATACCGTTAAAAAACTGTGCACAAAGGGGATGAGGGCCTATAGCCCATGGGAGCAATGCACTCTCCTCAGCAAAGGCTTGCCAGCTTTAAAAAATATTTAGTCGTCTTGCACAGGGTTTTATGAAGCGTGGGGGGAGCATATGGAAAATAGGGGATTTGGAAATGCGAGCTAGCGGGGAAAGATCGAAAAACGTTGTCTGAGACTACAAAAAATGCTCAAGAACGCACGCTCCCCCCACGCTCCACGAAACTCAGTGTAAGACAAGTATAAGGTGATGTTGACTATCGAAATGACAATTCGATTTGACGATTTTGACCCAAATAGTGTTGAGAATAAATATTACATTATTTTAATACTTTTATGAGTGAACTTTGTCGAAATAGAAGCTCGAATAATGCAGGATGTTCGTACAATATTTAAAAAGGCTTACCTTGTTTCCTGATTCAAATGACATTGATATAAAGCAGGTCAAATTGAGAAAATACTTTGTGTAAATTGGCGAATCATTTCCACAGCGTAAAATGCTTAAATGCACTTCCAGTACTCCATAAAAATACTCCCTCGACTCTTGCCACGTTCACGTATCGTTGGTTTGATGGATAATTTTCACCGTCAAATTTATAAATTTAGTCATGTTTACAATTCTCACCCTTCAGTAGTCCGCCATCTTGAAATAATGAACATCAATCCAGTTATACATCGAGATCAAAGAGTAACAATATAATTACGTCATTTTAAGCTAGCGGTCACCAGTGAACTCAATTTGGTTACTAGTCTAGGACCTGTAAAGGAGTTTGTATGCATTTCATTTAGGACAGATTATCTCAACTGTTTTAGGGTAAAATGACCATGGCGGTCAACATGGCATATGTGCCAAAACCCGAATCCGGGGCGAAAGTCCTGAAAATGACCACGCCCAGAAACGGCACTGTCGGCATAGCTCTAAATCCTGAACCGCCAAAGCTACAGCCTTTTTGAATTGCTTATAGTGTTTAGAATGGTTGCTTTTATGGGTAGTCAATGCCCATAAAATGAATGCAGAAGGACGTGTGAATTATCGCTCCGTAATATTTTTATTAAATTTTTAAATTTTTGAGTTATTTCGCTGTACAACACTCCACAGCAAGTATTGTATTCGAAATGCAAGATCTACAGCTTTGCTGGACGGGAAATTTTGAGAAATTAAAGCATTTTGTAAGCGAAAATGTCGATTTTGTTGGCGTATGGAGTTCGCCAGGCGGTGACAAGAAGACATACTGTGATGGCTATAGCTCAATCTCCTGGCGGAAAAACAAGAAAGTGTTGGAAATACAAGGCAGAGACAAGAGCCTGATAACAGCTAAGTTGTGTTCAATGTTGTGTAATGTTGATTCTGTACCGACAAGCGAAAAATCTTGTACCACAAGCGATCAAAATGGCGCTTCCCCTCCCACAAGCAATGAGCTATTTGTCGAAGTAGAAGGTGTTAAACTCGATATAACAATTGCTGAGAAAGAAATCCGTGACAACAAATATAGCATTAAAATTATAGAAGAAAGCCTTGATAAAGTGCTCGGAAAATTCGATACTATTAGCCAACAGTTTGATATATTTGGGACAGAAATACAGTTGTTAAAAAACCAACACATAATTCAATATTCATCAAAAGTTGTCGAACATTCAAATTCGGACCGCCAAAACGCCTCCGTGTTGGGAAAACCTTGTCATGAGGAAAATAGTAACACAATAGCAAGCAAGGGTGTGACTTTAAACTCACAAAAATCCCGTGTGGGATCAAATATGTCTGTTGTTGATCTTGGTCATTTGGTAAATAGCGAAAATTTGAATAATTATTCCAATATATCAAACACAAAGGAGAATACTCTATTAAATAACCTCAACTGTGAAGACAACGAATGTATTGTCATCATAAACCACACTAAACTATCCAACAATATCTCATCAAATAGTAAGGTTATTAGCGAAAATACTCAAGAAATAAATCAACTCAAAGAACAATTGACCAATATGCAAAGTGAGCGTCAAACACTCATTAAGGAAATTTCAAAACAAAGTGAGATAATTAAGCAACTATCCTCCAAAGTGGATAATTTGCAAAACACACAAGTAATCCATAGTGCCCAACATAGCGTTAGATCAAGTACGTCAAAGGAATCGCTCAACACCCAACAATCTACTGAGTGTCTCGATCTAAATAAACCGCTAAATACTCCTTTGAGCGCTAACCTACCTGTCTCAATGAAACCGCCGAATAAGAAACATAACGCAGTGAATATTAGGCCTATTAAGCCTAAAGAAAAATCTGCAAAGAAACATGTTGACTTAGCCCCTGAAAATCAGCACAAAGTCCACCCAAGAATGCCTATAAATAGGAAAACTCGCCCAGAAGAAGCGGTGAAACCTCGCGAAATGAGTCAAATTCAAGACAAGAAGCGAACCACGAATAACCTTAACATAGTTGACATCGGGAGGTTACCACTAATTGATACGCAACAACATAAAATTCCAGCTAGAATAACTACCCGTTTCCAACAAGGAACTAGAGCAAAGTCAAAGCGATATAATAGTTGGGGTTTTCGGAAGCGACCAGGATACCCTCTAATCGATTAGCCATCCAGCAAAGTAGGAGCCACAACTTAATTAATATTCCAATTACGAAAACTACAAATGCTGCTCCTGACGGTTTTTTACCAAAATTTTTATTACTAAACGCTAGATCAATCCTTAATAAAAAAGAGGAACTTGAGGTCATCATCAGTCAGTGTAGCCCTGATGTAGTCATGATCACAGAAACATGGTTATCTGATATCGTACCTGATGAAGTCGTTAATATTCCGAAATTTAGCTTGGTCAGAAAAGATAGACCTATTGGAAGGGGTGGTGGAGTGCAAGTGTATATACGGGAAAGTATAACTTACAAACTTCGACTCGACTTGTCAAATGATCAATATGAGTGTGTTTGGATTGTATTACGCCCTGTCTGGCTTCCAAGATCAATTTCTAGAATTGCAATTGCATGTGTGTACATTCCTCCATCTGTAAATATGGAGACGGTAAATAGTTTCTGTGACTATTTTTGCTACTGTTATGATAAATTGAAATCGGAAAGCCCATGCACAGCAATCATTGCAGCTGGTGATTTCAACCCTGACAGTAATGGGTTGAATATAAGAACAATCACACGCCAATGCCACATAAAACAAATAGTAAAAACACCAACCAGGGTAATGCCGTGTTGGACCTAATTATTACGGACATACATAAGTTTTACGAAGATCCAGAAATACTGCCCCCTTGGAACTTCTGACCATAAACGAATTGTATGGAGACCAAAAATCGAAATCAGTTAGGAAACAAAAGGAAAAGAACAGTAACTGTAAGGCCGCTGAGAGACTCATCTATACTTCAATTTGAGCAGTTCATTAGAGAATATAATTGGTCATTTGTATTTAACGCTGCTGAAGTCGATGATGGGGTGCGTTTATTTCTTGAGGCAACTAATAACATGTTTGATACCTTCTTCCTGTAAATCAATCAAAGTGTATGAGGACGATAAACCATATATCACTGGAAGAATCAAGGAAATGATGCATAATCGCGATAAAGCATACCAACGTGGACAAGCCGAACGCTTTAAGTATCTACGAAATAAAATTGTATCTGAGATTCGGAAAGAGAAAAATAAATTTTATGAAAAGAGAATTAAACCGATATGCAGCCATAACCCAAAGCAATGGTGGAAACAGATAAAGAAAGTTGTTGGAACTAAGAAGGATTCAGTCTCTATTATAGATCCGGAAACTGAAAATCCACTAAGCGCAAAAGAGTCCGCTGAGTTTATTAACACCTTTTTCACAGACCTAACTAAGAACTACCCAGAAGTGGCTGATGAGTGGCTGACGATTACAGCAGATGAGACTCTGCCTCAAATCTCTGTGACGAATCTCATCAAGAAATTAAAAGGCATAGATGCCAATAAAGCACATGGGCCATTTGATCCCTGTTTAAAGATAATAAAGTTATTCGCTGAATATTTTGCGGTACCTTTAGTACATATTTTTAATCAATCCTTCCAAACTATGAAATTCCCGGAAGTTTGGAAAATTTCTAACGTCTGTGCTATCCCCAAAACAACCCCATGCAATAGAGTGGAGGAGTTAAGACCGATTTCCCTACTAGCGTACTCTCCAAAGTGCAAGAATCGTATGCTGTTGAATGGATCCTTGAGGACGTTCAAGAAGAAATTAGTGATTCTCAATTTGGTGGCCTGGCAGGATCTTCAGCTGTTTTGACGTTAGTGTATTTGGTACATAATTGGTATAAGTGCATGGAAAACACGGGAAAAGTTGTAAGAATCTCCTTTTGGACTTTCGTAAAGCCTATGATTTGATCAACCATAACATTTTGTTAGGAAATTTTATGGACATTGGTGTGCGCCCTTCGTTAGTAAGATGGTTTGCGACGTATCTACAAGGTAGACTACAAATGTGTACGTTTAGAAACCACAAATCAGAGTGTAAAAGTATAAGAGGAGGGATCCCACAAGGAAGTAAATTGGGGCCCCTGGCCTTCATTATAAAGATTAACCAGCTGGCCAATGTTGTTGAAACACCAAATGATGATCAGAATGGAGGTTCTGACCAAGACGACATTGTTATTTTTATGGATGACACTACTTTATCCGAGGTGATTGATGTCACTGATCATGTATCTGGAAATTGTATCGGAAATAGTCAAAATAATATTGATAACATAATTCGGTTCACGGAAAATGAGCAAATGGAATTAAACGCCAAGAAATGCAATGAAATGGTAGTAGATTTTAGAAAGATTAAGACTGTAATCCCTCCTGTCTGCATTGGGCAACAACCAATGTCTAGAGTCAAAACGTACAAGTTATTGGGACTCTGGATAGACGATGATTTAAATTGGGAATCAAATACAGAGTACATTATTAAGAAAGCGACCAAACGTCTATATTTTTTGAAGGTTCTTAAGGGTTATGGCGCACCAAAAAATGACCTCAAGACCTTTTATTGCTGTGTAATCAGATCAACTTTGGAGTATGGTGCCCAGGTATGGAACGGCAACTTGACGCAAGCACAGCGTAATGATATTGAAAGAGTACAGAAACGAGCTTTGAGGATAATTGTTCCTGAATATGAGTACAATCGTGCGCTTCAGGAATGTGAACTAAAAACGTTACAGGAACGTAGAGATGATTTGTGTGTTCGTCTCATCAAGCAGATGTCAGAGCCATCACATAAATTACATTCATTGCTTCCTAGGAAATGCTCTGAGGTAAAAGGAAGAGAAACTCGAACAAATCCGAACAAATTTTATAACTTCTTCTACAGAACCGAAAGATTTAAACGCAGTCCGTTAGTATATGCAATAGATAAATACAACGATAGGCTAAAACTGTAAGTTTTAATTTGAGAACGTTCTATATATATAGTCGTATATTTTAGTCGTATTTTAGATATAAATTTGTATATACATGTTAATATTTTAGAATTAGTTGTAATCTTAACTAGTAGTTGAACCAATTTGTAAACACATTATAATTTAGTGTATCCGCTATTGAAATGTGGGAAATAAAGCCATTATTATTATTATTATGAGGGTGAAATTTGTCTAGGTATCATATTTTACAAGAAAATGACTATGCACCATCCCAGGTCAACTGCTAATTATGCATCAAATTACTCATTCACCTGGCAAAGTCTATGTTTTCTTATTTCCCAAACATTTTTGTCATAGGATGAAAAAATATGCTTATTTTAATATAATTATTATAAATTTCATAAGGAATGATATTGTTTTGTTGAGATATAACACATTTCATTTCACTTACCCCCCGCCAGAACACGATTTCAGCCATATTTTGCCGATTTGTTTGCTTTTTATCGCCGAGCCTCGCAAGTATCATCCAAATGTTCTACTTTAACACAATGCTAGTTGACTAAAGAATAATTCAACCAAGTTTCGTCGGGTTTTGGAGTAGTGCCATGTATTTTATATTCGATTTTGTGTCCTTCGACATTTCCTCAATTATGTAGCCATTGCAATGTCTCGCAGCTTCTCTGCCCGATAAATGCCACTTCTTCGTACACATCTGTATTTATATTACAGTATCCAAAAATAATTGATTGTAGAATAGTCCCAATCGAAAATTACTCCCATTTTCGCCCCGGATTCGGGTTTTGGCACATATGCCATGTTGACCGCCATGGTCATTTTACCCTAAAACAGTTGAGATAATCTGTCCTAAATGAAATGCATACAATTAAACTCCTTTACAGGTCCTAGATGTTGCGAGTATATACTCGTAAATTCGTTGTACATTTAAGGGTAGTTGTTTTTTGTTTGTTTGTTGGAAACACCGCGTCTTTATCTATTCGGCAAAATTTTCACCCGGGCCTTTCCTAAAAAATAGACGTAATATTTTCCACAAATTAAAACAATCATCTTGAAATATTCTAGGCGTTTATTACTTTTAGGCACAGGGACAATGAATGCTACGTTTATTAGCTAATCATATATATAAGAAGAAGTTACTTCTACTCATGCATGATACATAATTTTCCCATGATGCATAATTTTCAACATATGGATTGTCTGGTGAAGCACTTTTGTGCAAATTGGTTCGATTCCAATTAAATCCTTTTAAAGGAAAATAACCCTTTGTTCAAGTTTCGTCGATGCCAAGATTTATATACAAACCAACCGTATATTACAAATAGTAAAACGCGCACATTCTCTTTTCTATAAATGTTTTATCCCAATAAGTATAAGAGTTTTCACATGCACACTTACGCCTGTATTCTAAAAGCTCACTCGCACTCAAAGAGTGGAGGTTCAATCCGAGCTTCCTTTGAGTGCAGTGCTGTTTTTGAATAGTTGGAGGGTTAGTGCCGTACCATACTATGTGAGTACTCACCCTATTTAAAAATAGCATTGACACTCAAGGGAAGCTCAAATTGAACCTCCACTCTTTAAGTGCGAGTGTGAGTGAGCTGTTAGAATACAGGTCTTAGACCTTAAATAATACGTAAGAACAGACAGCTATAGTAGCCACATCGTAATGTCGGGAGCACAAAATTCAGTAAATTTCGTTACATCGTAATGACGGTTGTAAAACTGGACTCAATTTGCGCACACCCAGTCTGTATACAGTATATTAACACTGATTTGGCCCGAATATGACCTGTTTCTCACACACACTTAGATTTTGTATTTCGCCTTGAAATTTATACCAAGAGTTAAACTTGGTAAAACTAGCGAGGACACAAAATTTCAGTAAATTTCATTACATCGTAATGACGGTTGTAAAACTGGACTCAATTTGTGCACACCCAGTCTGTATACAGTATATTAACACTGATTTGGCCCGAATATGACCTGTTTCTCACACACTTAGATTTTGTATTTCGCTTGAAATTTATACCAAGAGTTAAACTTGGTAAAACTAGCGAGGACACAAAATTTCAGTAAATTTCATTACATCGTATTGACGGTTGTAAAACTGGACTCAATTTGTGCACACCCAGTCTGTATACAGTATATTAACACTGATTTGGCCCGAATATGACCTGTTTCTCACACACACTTAGATTTTGTATTTCGCCTTGAAATTTATACCAAGAGTTAAACTTGGTAAAACTAGCGAGGACACAAAATTTCAGTAAATTTCATTACATCGTAATGACGGTTGTAAAACTGGACTCAATTTGCGCACACCCAGTCTGTATACAGTATATTAACACCGATTTGGCCCGAATATGACCTGTTTCTCACACACACTTAGATTTTGTATTTCGCCTTGAAATTTATACCAAGAGTTAAACTTGGTAAAACTAGCGAGGACACAAAATTTCAGTAAATTTCATTACATCGTAATGACGGTTGTAAAACTGGACTCAATTTGTGCACACCCAGTCTGTATACAGTATATTAACACTGATTTGGCCCGAATATGACCTGTTTCTCACACACACTTAGATTTTGTATTTCGCCTTGAAATTTATACCAAGAGTTAAACTTGGTAAAACTAGCGAGGACACAAAATTTCAGTAAATTTCATTACATCGTATTGACGGTTGTAAAACTGGACTCAATTTGTGCACACCCAGTCTGTATACAGTATATTAACACTGATTTGGCCCGAATATGACCTGTTTCTCACACACACTTAGATTTTGTATTTCGCCTTGAAATTTATACCAAGAGTTAAACTTGGTAAAACTAGCGAGGACACAAAATTTCAGTAAATTTCATTACATCGTAATGACGGTTGTAAAACTGGACTCAATTTGCGCACACCCAGTCTGTATACAGTATATTAACACCGATTTGGCCCGAATATGACCTGTTTCTCACACACACACTTAGATTTTGTATTTCACCTTGAAATTTATACCAAGAGTTAAACTTGGTAAAACTAGCGAGGACACAAAATTTCAGTAAATTTCATTACATCGTAATGACGGTTGTAAAACTGGACTCAATTTGTGCACACCCAGTCTGTATACAGTATATTAACACTGATTTGGCCCGAATATGACCTGTTTCTCACACACACTTAGATTTTGTATTTCGCCTTGAAATTTATACCAAGAGTTAAACTTGGTAAAACTAGCGAGGACACAAAATTTCAGTAAATTTCATTACATCGTAATGACGGTTGTAAAACTGGACTCAATTTGTGCACACCCAGTCTGTATACAGTATATTAACACTGATTTGGCCCGAATATGACCTGTTTCTCACACACACTTAGATTTTGTATTTCGCCTTGAAATTTATACCAAGAGTTAAACTTGGTAAAACTAGCGAGGACACAAAATTTCAGTAAATTTCATTACATCGTAATGACGGTTGTAAACTGGACTCAATTTGTGCACACCCAGTCTGTATACAGTATATTAACACTGATTTGGCCCGAATATGACCTGTTTCTCACACACACTTAGATTTTGTATTTCGCCTTGAAATTTATACCAAGAGTTAAACTTGGTAAAACTAGCGAGGACACAAAATTTCAGTAAATTTCATTACATCGTAATGACGGTTGTAAAACTGGACTCAATTTGTGCACACCCAGTCTGTATACAGTATGTTAACACTGATTTGGCCCGAATATGACATGTTTTCTCACATGCACGCATTTAATTATATTTTGTATTTCGCCTTGAAATTTATACCGAGAGTTAAACTTAAGTAAAACTAGCTAGGACACAAAATTTCAGTTAATTTTGTTAAATCGGAAGGAATAGTGAGGTTCAGTTCGCGCAGACAAAATTCTAGAAGTGAAGCTACAAAGCTACAAAGCTAGAAAGCTATATGTTCTGAATATCTTTTCTACGAGTGTCCATCACTCGATGGTGTGCAATCAAACGATATAATTTTTTTCACCCGGAGTTACAGAGATGTGAAACATATAATTGCTGACGTCAGCATTATCTTCAAAGACGTTAAAACTATGATATAAACACAATTTGGTTAAAATGTGCTTACGTATAAAGTTAAGAAGTGACTTCTTGGAAAACGATAATATATTGTACCATTTGATTTTTGCCAGCCAGTTGGTTGACACAATTGTCAACCAGCAAGGGAATGTGGCCACCAGGGGCACCAAGCCTCAAATGCTAAAATTAGGACGAGATCTCACTTCTTGACGTTAAATGAATGAATGAATGAACAACTTTATTTAAAGAGGGTAAAAATAACACATGACAGCAATACAGCTGAAAAACCTGTGGCCCCCATACAATATATACAAAGTTATAGATTATATCTACTTTAAAACGATAAAGCTATTTAGAAAGAGAACTATAGAAGAGATCTTATGATTTATATATACATATCTACAATTTACTGAAGCTTTACTGATTACATTAACTGTTCAAATCGATCAATACCCTTATATGAGTTCAGGAAGTGGTTTTTAAGGGCAAACTTAAAAGAAGTAACGCTAGATTTTGTCTTGATCTCTTTGGGGAGATTGTTCCATATCTTAATGCTACTGACTGTTACAGATTTCCCTCCTTCGGTTACATAATTAAATTTAGGACAAACTAAATTGTATTCACCATGTCGAGTTTGTATACCGTTTATATCATTGTTTGTTCTAAATAAATTATTGATATACTGCGGAGCCTGGCCATGCAGGCTCTTATAGACTATAGTACATTTATTAATTTTCACTTCGTCATGGAAAGGGATCCAGTTCAGTTTAGTAAAATTGACCGTTGACCTGGAGGAGGTATCTGTTCCTAGAATTATACGTGTTACTCTTTTTTGTAATTTGAAGACTCGAAGAATATCACTTTGCGAGCAGCATGCAACTCCAAATTGAACTACCATACATCATAACCGGCTTGATGATAGCATAATAAAATAGCTTTCGTTCAAGCAGTGGCAAATATCCTCGAATTTTTCTCAGGAGACCGATTTTTTTACTGAGCTTTTTACAAAGTTTGTTTACATGCTCTTTGAAAGCTAGATCTTCGTCAATGATTACGCCAAGTAATTTTTGTGAGGAGACCGATTCAATGAAACATTGAAAAAACACAATGTTTTTAACAATGGAAAAACACATTCCTTAGTGTGGTGAGAAATTACATCCCAACCAAGAAGATCAAAGGTCGAAATTCTCCCCCTTGGATTAATGGAAGTATTATTCACGAGATAAGGAAAAAAGAAGCGGCGCGGCGGAAGTTAAGATCATCTCCATCTGACGCCCTTCTTGCTAAATTTAAAGAGCTACGAGTCAAAGTTAAGAAAATGGTCCGTGAAAGTCGTGAAAGATTTTATAACTCTCTTGATGCCAACTTTCAATCAAACCCAAAGCGATTTTGGTCAATCTTTAAGCTGAACAATAAACAATCAAGTGTTCCAGACATTATGTCAATGGGAAATGCCGCTGAACCTGATTCATCACAACCTTGTTCTGTGTCTACTCCTACTGCTATTGCCAATCTATTCAATCGCTACTTCACATCAGTTTTCAACAGTGATCATGACAACCTGGTCGAACGTTCCTCTCCACCGTCATTTCCATCTTCAATGTCAGGACAGTCAGACCTCCAACTAACAATAGAAGAAGTCGCAAGAACACTATTAGAGCTAGACACCACCAAGGCTACTGGACCTGACGGAATTCCACCTCGACTTCTAAAAGAATCAGCGTGGCAGATTGCACCTTCCCTCACCCAGCTTTTCAACAAGTCGTTAAGTTGTAGCGAAATACCTGATGAATGGAAATTAGCAAACATTGTTCCGATACACAAGAAAGGCGATAAGAGCCAAGTAGAGAACTATAGACCTATCTCCCTTCTTTCCATAATATCGAAAGTACTGGAACGTTGTGTCCTGAGAAATATACGTGATCATCTGCTGCAATTAATCAATGATAGCCAACATGGTTTTATTCCCGGGAAGTCATGTACAACTCAGCTATTAGAGGTTCTTGACTATATTGGTTCACTTTTGGACAGTGGCAAGCAAACTGATGTTGTATATATGGACATGTCCAAGGCATTCGACAAAGTCCACCATAAAGATCTAATAAGCAAATTAAGGAACGTCTATGGCATCTCTGGTAAACTCCTTCGTTTGCGTCATATTTATTAAATCGCAAGCAACGTGTGACTGTGCTAGGAGCTACATCCTCCGCGAGACATGTCCTATCAGGAGTTCCACAGGGTTCAATATTAGGTCCCATACTGTTTCTGCTGTACGCGAACGACCTGCCGGATGTAGTAGAGCACTCCAAGATCGCCTCCTTCGCCGATGACACGAAACTATTTAAGAAAATTGATTCAACTTCCGATGCTATCTCCTTACAAAGTGACCTGAGTAGTTTGGAGAACTGGTCATCATCTTCAGGCCTTGTCTTCAACCAAGACAAATGTAAATGTCAGCGTATAACAAGGAAAAAGAATCCTATCAAACACGAGTACAAGATCAATAGCAAATCCCTGGTGGTCACCGAAAAAGAAAAAGATTTAGGCATATGGATCACGGACACGTTAAACTGGTCTTACCATACCCACGATCGCTGTGCAAAGGCAAACAAGATGCTTGGTTTCCTGCGTAGGGCTGCGACGGAAATTACAGATGTTAAGATACGCCGCACACTGTACCTGTCCATTGTTCGCTCAACGCTAGGTTATGCCACTCAAGTCTGGTCACGGGTCACCACAATCGATCGACTTAATTACGAGGACAGAGCGCATCCAACGACGAGCTACAAAGTTCATTTTGAAGTTACCTTTCGTGTGCGCAGAAACGTACAAAGACAGACTGATCTCCTTAGAATTACTACCAATCACCTACTGGCACGAGTACCTTGACATTATGTTTTTCTTTAAAGCTATAAACAACATTATAACTGTCTCGAATGAAGTCCTTCCGCAGCCAATTATCCCATCAAGGCTCACTAGAACCTCGGCTGACACCAACGTGCTCTCTTTCCGTCCTCGCAAATGTAAGACGCTGACATACCAACGCTCTTTCTTCATCAGAGTAATAAGAACTTACAACTCTCTGCCAGAAGGTCTAAGGCAAAAGGATCTATCGCTGGTACGATTTAGAACATTGTTGCTGGACTACTATCACAACGCTGTCAAGACATTTTATGATGTGGACGACGCCAGAACGTGGAGAACAGTCTGCTTGAAATGCAACACATCACGCAGACTCATGCAGCCATTAACGTGCTGTTATTAGTACATGTACATTATCAGTTATAATTTAAATATTAGTTATGTGTTTTCTATATTCAAGGGCCCACAGTAATTGGTTTTAAACTGTTGTGGTGTCCCCGCCTTTTTGTTGTTGTTGTTGTTGTTGTTGTTGTTGTTGTTGTTGTTGTTGTTGTTGTTGTTGTTGTTGTTGTTGTTGTTGTTGTTGTTGTTGTTGTTGTTGTTGTTGTTGTTGTTGTTGTTGTTGTTGTTGTTGTTGTTGTTGTTGTTGTTGTTGTTATTTATTTAGTTGTTGTTTCTGTTATTGTTGTTTGTTGTTGTTGTTGTTGTTGTTACCTTCTTGTTCAACCTTGAAACGTGGAGGCCTGGCGCTTTTGCTGTGTTTCGATAAGTATTGTCTAGCTCTAGGCCAAGCTTTTAAGCAATTTTCCGTATTTTCCAATATTGTGCTCATAAATTTCAAACTATTTTAAAATGAAGATATATGATTGTAAAATTTAAACCGTCCTAGTTTTAACGGTCAAGGGTGCATGTCAAGGGGGCGTTAAAGTTTGCGCGTTTGGGGGTTGAACAGGATGGTTTGTGTTTTACGTGTTGATTGTTAAGTAATTATAGGCGAAGCTAAATAAATAAATAAATAAAAATGACAAGAAGCTGTCATATATTTAATTTAGTGTTTACAAACTACAAAGCAAGCAACGTCGGCATGCATGTTTTCAAGAAATAGCCCTATATAAAAGTTTTTGACAAAAGCAAGTTTTAAAATGAAGTCTATAGACTGTCAAAACTCATCGGCATAATTTAATATATAAACATGCATTAAAATCGGCGTGGTAACTCATGATGTAGTTCATCAAGCAAAAAAATACGATTATATTTCAAAAACTGCACAATATATTAGTGCTGAAAATGTTGGTAAAAGAACCGAAACCAATCTGTACAAATGAATCGAAGACCATGCAACGTGTATATGTTTTCAAGAAATATGCCTTTTATAAACTATAAAGTTTTTGACAAAGTCAAAAGCAAGTTCTAAATGAAGTGTTGCGTAAAATTATTCAGGCGAATTTTTCCGCCATTCAATCACATACATACGTTTATTAATTGCCGTTTCACTATAGTCTATAAATTCATAAACCAGTGGCAAAACATAAAAGTAAAGCCTGTTTAATATTTGCCAAAACAAGACTTTTAATACAACAAAATGTGAGCGTATATAGAAGGTGAATTCGCAGTATAAAAATACAAAGTCATACTGCTAGGACAACTCACCGGCATAACATGACATAAAATCGACGTGATACATTCCCATATGGCCCTTGTCAGCTTTTATAATTCCACAGTGTAGATTCAAATGCACGATTATTTCCACATTGTTTCTGCACATTGTAGTATAAAAAAGAACCCAAACGCCGTACAAATGAATCGAAGACAATGCACAAACACCATTTTAATATTAAATAGCCGTTAAAACTGAACCAGGCAAACTGACTTGAATCACTTTTCGGATATCTTTATATTTGCAAGGACATATATTTTCCTTTTTGCCTTTATGTATGTGATCTGCAAAAAAGAAACAAAAAAGGTTACAAAACAATCTAAAATTTTCACTATTGAATATATAAAACGATTCAAAAAGACAACAAGCCATCAGATTCGAAAGATTTTTTTTCACCTATTGAAATGTTAAAAACAAACATGTTCTACTTTAAAATGTGTCTTCTGCTACCTTTAAAAAAAACTTCTTACCAGAAAACAGGGCTTCCAATGCCAAAAACTGATGAAAAAACGTGTTAAAAAGTAAAAAAAAAAACACCTTTAAATTTCTTTCAGAGCTTTTCGGTTCAAACTGTCCAGTGTCCATCACTGACCTATACCATGTGTATATCATATATGTGTATCAAATCCTAATGTTTTGAGCGTAACCATTGAACTATAAATAAACTGGAACGCTAACTCAAGGGGGGAAATTGAAGCCATATGAAGCCAGTTTTTCTGAGGTTTGAGTTGAAATACTTAACGCCGAACATTGGGCTGTATATGAAATTGATGCTATTAAAAAGTTATATTTGATATAAAAACCTCAAGATTTTAGGCAAAAAGGAAATACTTAAAAATTTGAGGTAAAATTTGCCGTATTTTACAAAATTGCGGTTGTTTTTGTAAATTTTAAGTATTTCCATTTTACCTAAAGTCTTGAAGTTTTTATATCAAATAGAACTTTTTAATAGCTTCAATTTCATATACAGCCCAATGTTCGACGTTAAGTATTTCAACTCAAACCTCAGAAAAACTAGCTTGGCTTCAACGAATCATAGGACTTGATCATAGGAGTTAGCGTTCCAGTTTACTTAGAGTTCACTGAGCGTAACCGATGCTTAGCCAGTGCGCAAAGGAAAGGCTCACCCCCCCCCGAAAACATTCAAAATGGCGGGCATTTTTAGACGTAAAAATACCGTAAAAATTCGAGTTAACTATTTAATGTTGTTAATCACAACTTCAGTCAAGGTAAACCGTTATAAAGAAAATAACAAAGGTCTCTTATGCCGGTTATTTTCCGAAAATATCGGCCGCCATCTTGTTCGGGGGGGTGAATGCCTCTCGTTACCGCACTGGCTAGGAACATGGCGGCCGGCCGATAATTTAAGAAAATAAAGAAAAAAAACAAATTCCGGAGAGTAATGTCATTTTGAAATTCAAAATATGAATAAAACAAGACGAGTTTGAGAGACTGTAAATTTTCCACTCTATTTTAAAGTCATCATCAGACAGAATAGCTGCCGGTTACGCATTTTGCCTGAAGTGAAACCTCTGTATAGTGTCTACTCTGTGCCTATACTAAATGGACTGAGCGCGCAATCTATTTTATCAGGAGCTCGGTGTCCTCACCACTGCTCACGTCATATAGGTCTTTGCTCTCATGCGTAAATTCGCTGACTTACAAATGCATTGAATAAACGGCTCGGTTCTATATTTTTATATGTTTCAAACTCAAAAAAATTGTTAATTTTGTGTTTTTGAGGCGAGAAATTGCTGCGAAATCATTGTAGAAAGTAAGTCAGTTTATACTAAATGTGATCTTTATGAAATTGGCGGGCTGTCAAGTATGTTTTCAACTCTCAATTAAAGCCGTATACATGTTTAGAAAAAAATCTCAAATAGCCGTAGAAAACTCCACAAAAACAGTCTTTTACTCAGTATAATACCAGGAAAGATTGTCGGCAAAAAATTTTCATGTCAACAGAAGGTTAATACTTACATAACACGACAAATTTTATGGAAAAACTATAGCATAAATACCAGCAATCATCGATGGCCCGAAGCTCTTGTTGTGGTCGTGTATAAAAACATACCGAAGCCATCATTTTATTTAAAATTAAAATGTTTGTTTTCAAACTTGCAACAGGAAAATATACTCCTATTTTGGAAAAGGTTGTTCTCAACTCGAAGGTAGTAAATATTTACCAAAAACAGCAAAGTTTGCAAAAAAACAACACAGAATTGAAAAAAAATTAAAAACAAACTTCGTTAAATTTCAAAAACACAAATTCGCCCACGAGCACAAATAACATTAGGAAAATATCGGTATGCGGTAATTTTCATCGATGCGAGGACCTATATGACGTCAGCAACGGTGAGGACACTTTTTGACCTCGAGCACTCAGTCCATTTAGTGTAGGTCAGTGGTGTCCATGGCTCGATCCATGCTTGTCGAAGTGTCGAACTAAAAACAGGTTTGACAGGAATTTCACGTGACCACGCATGTGTGACGTAATGAGCAACTTTGAATTATTCGGGCAATAAAAAATGGGAAAACCCCCTCACCAATTAACACCAATGTGACATTCTAATTTTTAGAAACCGTGTCCTGGTTTTGTCCTGGTATTCCTGATGGACGCTCTTGAGAGTAATGCAACTCATTTGTTTTGGTAGGTCGCCTCATTCTATATATTTCTCTCCAAAAGATGTACTGTAATATAAATCATACATATACCAGTTGTATCAAGTGAGAGTACTTGCGAACATATAAATGACCAATTAATGGTCGGTTTTCTGTGTAACAATTTTTTGTTTCTGAAGATACGTTAATTACCTTGTGATTTTATAGGTACCATCCCTAGGATTCGTTAGTTCGCATTATGGAACGCCTTTTACATCTGACTCCAGAACAACAGAAGATAGTGAACTTGGCAAAACAAGGGCATAATATTTGTATTTTTGGAAGAGCCGGTGTTGGAAAGTCTACAACTGTCCTAACAATAAAGGAAGCACTGACAGCTCAAGGTGAGAACGTCCAGATCATTTGCTTAACTGGCATAGCCTGCGAGAGCTATGGAGGAACAGCGAAGACAGTCCATTCGCAATATGGATTAAGGGTTGCTGAGCTGCCTTCTCAACTACTGATCGAACGTTCTCTGGGGCAGAATATTACAGTAAAACAAGTTGCTGACACAACGGTGTTAATTTGGGACGAAGTATCCATGTCAAGTACCCGAATTTTGGAACTTGTCAACAGAATACATCACATGGTAGCCCAAAATAGCTTTGCATTCGGGGGAATTCAAGTAATTCTTGTTGGTGACTTTTGGCAGCTGAAGCCGATACCTATATAGTCCCTTTGACGAAGGAAAGTCCATCTATTTGTCTGAGCTCTTTGGTGAAGTATTTCCACATCGGATTGAGCTAACAAAAGTTTTACGACAGGGAGAATCAGAGAGTCGTTTGAAGAATATTTTGGATTTATTGCGAAATGGCGAGTGCAGCGAGGAAGCAGAAGAATACGCCCACAGTCTGGAGCGGGAGCGCATTCAAGAGGAAACTGGAACAGTCCCAACGCATATCTACTTTAAAAAACTTCACGTAGAAATTCACAATGGAAATGTGCTGGCAACTCTCCCTGGACGATTGGACACGGTAGAGAGTATCGATCATGGAAATACACACTGCTTGGAGAAAACGGTGCCTAAAACAGTATCGTTGAAACCTGGATGCCAGATTATGCTCAATTACAATATCAACGATCATTTGAAAAATGGCTACCAGGGAAGATATGTTGGAAAAGATCCGAATGACGGCAACGTACTGCTCGTGCACTTTGCGAAGGTCGGCACCATACCAATAACTCGCAGAACATGGTACAACTATAATGTTAATGGAAGAGGCCAAGGCTCTCGTACTCAATTTCCAATAACGTTATGCTACTCAATAACTGTCCATAAATCCCAAAGTCTGACATTGGATTCTATTGTTGTCCATTGTGCCCAAGAATTTGTAGCTGGTCAAACATACGTAGCCATATCCAGAGTTCGATCTGAAGATAGTCTTCAGCTAATTGGTTTTCAACGAAAGTTTATACTACCACCACCGGCTGAGTTAGTGAATATGGTAACATCTTGCGTAGATCCCAATGAAACACTTTCATGTTGTAGAAACCATCCTTTGGACGACAGCTTCTTTAAAGAGGATACATCAACCTTTCAGCCCGAGCGGGAAATAGACGAAGTTCTTGATGACGACGAAAACCCCGACCTCGATGCTGCTATACAAAGTGAAAGTTATTGTCAATCAGATGAAGCAGTTACGGTTAAACTCAAGGATACTTTGTTGTGTTTACTACCACCATCGCATTTAGTAGCTCCGCCTTCAACCTTTGACATGGAATCGTTTCTAGCATCAACAACCACTAACTTGGACGACCCCTTTAGTCAATCTATCAATTCCGCGACGAGATATGCAATAGACCATCTACAAGCATTCCAGCTTTTGGGAAACATACTCTGGGTTCGAATAGCAATTTGTTTCAAAAGCACTTGGGAGAAAACGTTGCGGATACATCAATAACCAACAAAGAGTTTACATTTGCTACTACTCAAGTCCATAAGATGCTTTCGTCGAACGAATATCGAAGTGATCTACTAACAGCCTACCAGCTTAGAAACTGGTCCGACATTGAAGATGGTCAAAGAACTCTTGGTGTTCAGCTAACGTTTCACCTCTACCAGCTGTTTGTGACCGAAGTTGAGAGAGCCCAATAGCAAGAAGATGTACAGACAACAGAGTTTAACGTACGGGAGATGGGAGCAAATGGTCTCGGTAAATTACGTTATGTGGGCGGATGGGCAATCCGTAAGTCTCTTGCTAGTTCTCGGAGATACCTTAAGGCAAACAAGAACTCACAAACTCTCAACGTTCGCGAGAAATTGAACAATGAGTTAAGAAAGATCGACCTACTCGACAGCAATATTATTATTCCATACGATATCCTGGAAAAAACAACATCAAATGCAAATACTCTAAATGTTATTGAGTTTCGACAATACCGAGAAAGAGGATTGCTGCATATAACAGATGAAGCATTCGAGTTTTTCTTAGCATTGGAACAAGAACGAGTAAATCTGCTCAGTTTGGAAAGATTGTCCCTGTTGAAAGATAAACTGGTTGATCATTCTATCAAGAGCGTCCTGGGAAATGAGAATATCCAACATCAATTTGTTGCTTTGTTTGATTTGAAACTGGATGGGGACAAGGTAAATTAAAATAATAAATATGACTTGCAACTTAAACCATTAATTAAGGCATTAGTTTACGTTAACTAATATAGTCCCCATCAAAATCGGACTGTTGGCTAAAGCGACGCGCAAATGCAAAGAACAAGTTTAAATATATTTCCTCTTTTATAATTAATGAAAGCTTTAGAACATTTTTTTATTTGTATTTCAGGATTTGGTCCTTACGATGTACGCGGAGGTGGCTGTCAGATATTTTAAGATGGGTGCGGGCCAATTTCTGCGAGATTTCCGCAGAGATTTTCATCTAAAGAAAGCTATGGCGCATCGAAAGGCCGTCTTGGCAAGAAAAGAGAAGGCGGAAGAAAGAAGACAGAAAGTCGACTTGACTGACATAAAGAACGACAGAAGCCCCAAGAAAAGATCATCGCATGTTCGCTTGGTGGCGTTGGCGGTTCAACTAAAAGAGAGGGGATTGATGGTACTGTACAAGAAGTTAGAGTTGCAACAGCTCTGTGAAGCATACGGTATTCGATGGATGGCTAAGTGGAACAAGCGAAGACTTGTTAAATAACTTTTCGCGAAGATAACAATATGTGACGAAATGCCATGCCATCAATCATTGACGAGATATAGGATTGAAAAATTACCGCTGCCTGCAAATGTCTCCAACCGAATTCCAGCATTACGGTTACGAAGATTATAAACACTTCTTAACAATTTATTGTTGTATACACATATTACTGGTTTTCCAGTCGTTTACATTGTGGCTTTTTCTACACCATTGTGTAACATTAATTGTAAAGTTAATACAAACGATTAAAGGTAAATGTCTAGCAGTAATGCTCTACATTACTACAAACTATGTTTTGTTTTCGTCGATCAGCAACCCTGCAATAGCTGCCGGCTTTGGTTTTTTCTTTCTACCAAACAGTGGTTTGTTTGGTAACCCAACAAACGAGTTGCTCTTCACTCCCCCAGTGTTGCTTTTCTTACTGACAATCGACTGCCCAAAAATAACGGAATTTTGTGTTCCCTGCGTCAGTTGATATGTCGGGTTCTCGTTTTGACCATTAGCACCCCGGAGTTGTGAGAAGTGATTCTCCACTAAATCCTGGTTAACTATGGCTGGCTTTATCACGGATCCAGGAAACCGTGATAACGTCTCTCGTACCATAGATGTGAAGCCAAGAATCATAGACTGCATGTCAAACCACAGCTTAGTAGACACAAATTCTTTGCCAGTGGTGGTTTGTTGTTCCCACTCTGTGAAAAAATCTAACGAATCATTTAACGCACGTATTCTGTTGTCGTTCATGTGGTAAATTCCATGCTTGTCTGAGAATAGATCCACCATAACGCTCGTATGCCTGAGCAAGGTTATGGTCAGATCTAGTCTGCCAGGATCGTCTCCTTTAATGGTTCCAATATGATCTTTATACGCCTTTAAATGATAAGAGCAAAAATTTTAACCTAATATTTAAAATCCATATAAAGGGAATTGAACTATTAATTTTAATTTGAAAAATGAATGGCAACAATTTTGGTAAGGTTTTTAAATGCGATAAAGACTATCATAGCACACATCTACAAATCCAGCATAGCCAATACTCAATAGTATATGTATCTCAAATTTCTAACCTGCATGAGCAATAACATCCGTTTATCCAGGACATCCTCTGCCAGTGCATTCCTCATCCTGGAGCTCGGGGTAAGGTGGAAATGATCTTCTTTAAGACGCTCGTGGATGGGGCACGAATTGTTGCTTTGGTCCCAACAATAAGCCTCTTCCCACTGAGACCATATGACTTTCTTACCATCCTTTGCGAGCTGCCTTTTACCCCGAGGTGAGCTTTTCTCGATGTTATTCCTCAGCTTCTTCACGTTGTGCTATATATTACGCGAAAAATTAAACAATTATAATGAAAAGTCGCTTACTTAAAGGGGCTGTGTCAGTGTGTTTTTATTAAAAAGTCTTATATTCAAACGGCTAAGCAGAAAATCTTAGAATAAACATTGTAAATTGATTCAGTTATGATATATGAGTCATATTAAACAAATTTGAACATCCAAACAACATTTTCCTACAAATTGGCCACTGAAAACTTGAAAAGGTGTTTGCCAACAACTTTTCAAGAAGCTTTTAATGTTCATTTTGTAGAAGGTTGAAAAACGGAGTACCGAAAAATCCTTGAAGCACAGACCAACTAAACTCTACTCACTTGATTAAATCTCAAACAATCTGAGGTATTCCCAGGCGGACACTCCTCCTGGTACTACCCTGGACCAACCAAGATTTAACTATTTGTAAAAAAACAACGCACTAACCGCATACGCCACCCGTGGTTCGCTTTCTCAACCGTGCTTCCCGCTTCGTACATGATATTATCATTTATCAATAAAATAATTCTTTATTCATCTAAACCTCTGCATAGACAAGCTCTTAACGTCAACAAGGAAATAGATACAAGAGGGAACACAGTAAGCCACCATTAAGCTTTATTAACCATACCTTGCAATCCATTATAAATATCATTGGATCGTCTGTCAAGATATTATATCCAGTGAAATGCAGCTCTCGTGGATTAGCGTCTGGGAAATGAATGTTTATAAACTGACGATTCGGATCTCCACCGTCACAAATCGCATGATAAATACTAGAAAAATGGACAAAATTGCATGCTTAATATAGTAAATCCGAAATGCAATAAGGTGAATAAACTGTTTTTCATTTAGGAAACTTACGTAAAACCAGCTCTCTTCATTTGCATTACACCTTCCCAAAACTGCAGATACAATGTAGAGGGTGGACATTGTTTCGTTGGGAAATGTGCCAGTGGAAATCGAAAACCGGAGTCACTGAGGAAGATGAATTGTAGAACGGTGTGTTGCTAGATCTACAGATGACTGACCTAAACAAAAATCAGTGTAATATAGTACATATACTAATCTTCATCAGTTTTCTTTATGAGAAGCGTATTAGTTTCTTACCAGATTTAATATTTTCCATTGCATTCTGGAATTTCCCAAGAGAGACAATTCCTGTTAACTGGTGGCGTCCGCCTTTTACAGTCATTTGTAAATCCTCCTGTGTGTATACAATAAACATTTTATAAATATATGCAAAAAGCTAATGCTAGTAAAAGTCAAGGTAGATAGCAAAGATCCACCAAAGATTATGAGCAGGGCTCCCAATTTGCTCCGGGCTCCAAGCTTGGGAGGCCCCTCCCCCCAAAAAAACTTCAGCGCTTACATACATTTACATTCGCGTTTACCTGGATTTTCATCTCATCTAACACCAAACCACCCCAGTAATCCTGATCTTTCAATTTCTGTCGTTCGGCCTCTAGTTTGCACCATGCAATTGAATCTGGATTCCATCCTGGTTTTTGGTCTACTGAATTCTTGTAATACCTAAATTAGAAACGGAATTACAGTATAACTGCACAACTCTGCATGATATAAACTTGAAGGGACGCATGTTGTAATGATGAGGAGCTGCTGCATGAATCGACTTAACCCTGATTGATTTTCCGAAAACATATTTGTGGAAAATCCTTAAAATCAGTTGTTTATATAGCAGTTCATACCTGATTAGATGATTACTTGGGAGTATAATGAATTCACGCATGGAATCCAGCGCCTTTGGACTTTTGCAGTAAATGTCCAAGGCAAGTCTCACAATCCTAATAATTGTAAAATTTATAATGTTCAGTATAGAATAAAACATACAACATTTTGACTAGGCAATGCAACAAAGTCCGCTGTCACTATATGATCACGATATAGAATTGTTTACAGAAATATTTTCGTAGCGCGAGAGGCCTGGGCGCAAGCGGGAACGAGAAAAGTACTTGTCGCCCTGGTTCTCGCGCTCTCCTCTTGCGCTCTCCTATGTATTTGCTTTAACATAAAGACAAAATATTTACCACACAGCGATGTTTAACAAATGCTTTTTAACCGCAACACTATTAGATTTACTACAGAATCAATGAAGTGAACAGTCCGGTTCGGTTGGAAAATAACTAAAGTATTGCTTAAGAATACGTATATTTTCGTCTAACATCTAATTCTAACAATAATGTTCAACTTATTTGCCATTTCGCGGTCCCGGGCATATCCCGGGCATATCTCGGGCATACCCGGGCATATCTCGGGCATATCTGGGCATACCCGGGCATATCCGGGCATAGATTAGTAGGACCGAAAATTTTTTGACCGGGAAAAAACATAGATCTGAAGAGAAAAGGAAGACCTTTTACTGGGGATCAAAAACATTCAGAAAAAAGAAGGAAAACATCGCCAGAAGAGTCTGAAATGACCGGGTTAATACCGAGTTCGTCGTGTGATCAGCCCTCGTCAAGTTCCAAAAGTGATGAACCGATAAGCGCATCAAGACTAAAAATGAGGCCACAAAGCGCTTCCACCTGTCCTGCAGAAAGTCCTGACGATGGAGAACCTAGTCAGAGCGAGGGATACAGACTTGTAGACCTGAACAGTTTGTCTTCAACTCTATCAGAGGCCCACATCTGCCATGAAGGTAAGAAAACATTGAGACAGTCACTCTCTCAATCAGGGGCAGTGATGCTTTTGTGGCATAATATATACTGTGATAGTTTTATTTTGTTTTTTTTAGTTTTAAAGGTTTCGTTTGTGTCGAATTGTTTTGAATATTGTTTATTTCATGTAAACACCATAATGTTTGGTGTTTATGCTATTACTGTAATTTGAGAATGAAGATTTTACACCATATATCTTATATATTGTCAACATTCTAGGTCATCTAACTATAAAAGAAAATTCTTCTGTGAGAAATGGCCAGATGTCTGAGCTGTCTGCAGAGTGTAGTTCATGCTCTGAAGCTACACCATTGAAAACATCCTTCTCAGTCACCAATAAAGGGCAAGCATTTGATGTAAACCGACGTGCTGTTTACCATTCATTGGAGACAGGTGGTGGTTATGAAGGACTGGTGACCTTTTGTAGCATCATGAATATGCCCTGAAAATCATCACCTGCTTACTACAAACATGTTGACACCATACTTGAAGCTCTTGAGGCTGAAGCCAAAGATGAAATGAGGCAAGCAGGGCAAAGAGTTCGCAAACATATATTTAACGAAAATGGAGCGGAAACCACTGATGATGTTGTAGATGCGGAACATGGGCAAAGAGAGGATATACTTCATTGACGGGGTAGTCTTTGTAATAGCAGTGGACACTGGAGAAGCCCTTGATTACCATGTTCTTGCCAAATAATTTTGTATCATTTATGCCATTTGAGAACACTTAGGACCATTTAGGACTGTCTACATAGTATATTTTAACTTTAAATCAATTTTTCTCAGAATAAGCTTTTTGCGGCTTTGAGGCAAATTTTAAACAGCCACAGAAACCAAAGCATTGAGCATTTTGAAAAGTTCTATGCTCATTACCATAACCAACCTTTAAGTTATAGATTGATGTGAAAATCTTTCAATTCCATCTATTCTAGGGCAAGATATATTTTCTCAACTGCACTATGGTGTGAAAAGTATCGGTTTACAATCTTTGATCAGTATCAGATTACTAATTAATTTTTTGTAACAAAAATGCTTGTAGCTACATTCTATGACTTATAAGCTTTCTAGTGATATATAGTTTTACATGGTTTACATAAATACTCTGCATGTTATAATTCAATGTAAAATGGCATACTTGTTAGGTTAGGTCCCCCCTTAAGTTAAAGCTCTAATAGTAGAGTTTTTTATTTGGCCCAAATCCGCCATTCCCGGGGTGGGGAAGAATTTTTTTCCCTTCCGCTATCCCCTGGTCAGACAGTTAATATAATACAACAATTCAATACGGCAGTGAGATAGTACTTGTTACGGTACAAAAATATTTTAATATTATTGGGCGTGACACACACGTTCCAAACCTCCAGCGAAAAATTATAAAAAAGTTTAAATGCTCATAATTCTCAATCCAAGCCACTTTTGACTATATAATCAATATATCATTCGAAAGAGCAGTTAAAATATATAAAATACTCATATTTGAAGGATTTTTACCCAAATTTTGTTTTAAAAATCGACTTGTAAAAAGTCACTCATGTACGTATGCGCGACAAATTGGACAAGGTTCAAAGTTTAGCGGAAATAGGTTGTACGGTTGTAACAAGCATAAACAGTTACATAAGTAACGAAAATTTGGAGATAATCGGACGATAGGAAGACTTAAAACATTTTTGGGCTTTTTGGATTTTGAAGGTGTATATCTTCACAGACTGTTTTACATCTACCCCATTTGCACGTAGACTCGGGATAAAATTTAGGAATATAATTAGCAGAGCCACCTTAAGCGGGATCAATCTGTTTTAGGGACACGGTGGGTGTTTATCTATAACATGTGTCAATTTGGAACGATTTTGAGCAAAATGATATTTCTGCTGTCAATATTTGATCTCCATCGAATCGGCCATTCCACCATATAACCATGCATGCTGGCGCTCGTACTATAGTATAGTATACGAATACCACCTATACCTTTCTTGTTCATTTCTCTATTTATTGTTGAGATAATGAGGTTTGTTTAAATTTCAAATGACATCACACTGCATCGGAATAGATCGTACGTGATCGATGCAGGCTTCTGTATTTATTCTGTCTAACGCCGAACAATTTTACTCGTTACAGAGAAAGTCCATGCTCTGACGAGAGAGTGCAGTTAATATAATGTGGCTTCTTAATATTTTTTAGTGTAGTTTATCGATATATTTTTTCTTCCTGGGTTTTTTTTGGCTAGGTTTCATAGACTTAAATATTTTTTTTAATTGAACATTCTGTGGAACAAAATCTAATGTACCACAGAATACCAGTGCAGAGATAAATAAGCAACGGTTTATCAAATTGTACCAGGATTTGGTGTGGCATGTTGTGTGATAATACTGTAGGATATTGCTAACTTAATTTAGTGAAAGGTAAATACTAAAATCAGTACAGATACCAGTGGTGTAACCAAAGAATACGAATTTTACAGGCATTAAGCGGGAAAAAAGTATCAAAACATAGAATGTTATTTTTTGTTAATCCTGATTATTTTTAAGAATTTTTATGAAAATATTCATTTTTTGTTTTTTATATGTCAATTAAACTACTAAAACTAATCTATATTCACAAAAATAAATTATATAGTATGTTTCCTCCAAATTTTATAAGATCAATAAACAAGGCTGGTATTCTGTGGTACCGTGGTATTCTGTGGTACATACACCTGTATGACAAAACAAATATTTATGTAGACCTATAGAAATTAGGTCCACCATCACAGCTGTAAAGAGCAACTTAACTGTTGTAAAATTCCAATGGTTTGGGAGCAAATTGCGGGAAATATATGGACCTATGGCTACAAATTTATAAATTGTACTTATGTTTGAATAGCGGACGGAAAAGGTTTAAATGCCCAGTATAGACAAAGGTTCCTGTCCACATGCAGGCCCAATTTTCCGTTTTTATAACATTTTTAATACTTCAAATCTTTTGCACTTAATTGATCATGACTCGCACTTTACACTTACGACTAAAAATAAAGTGCTCCCTTCAGCTGTGTTTGTGATAATAGATTTTGTTTTCTAGCATCTAAAATTTTGATCAACTGTAAAAAGTTTTAGTTCTGTTATGGGTATCAGAACCATAATACAATAAATGCATTTTACATCTTATCAAAATCTGTAAAATTCTCATGGTCCTCAATTAATTATTCTACGTTTCAACATTGCGATAAATCGGGTCGATTTTAGATGCGTACCAGTGATAATTTAAAAATAATTGGCAAACGTCACTTTAATGACATCGCGTACAGCCGTACACTGTCATCACCAACAGCCGAAACTCGCTATCTACGGCATTAACATTTAAGTCAGTAAAATATAAAATCGGCCTGACAAACCACAATGTGTAAACGCACCCTTAAGCAAAACTGACAAAATTTCCGTAGCAGTGCTCATTTAGTCCAAGTGTGGTTTCGAACGACTTGAGAAATTGTGGTAATTCATTAGTGTCCCCTTTTACAATAACAGCACCAACGTTTTCATTGCTACTGTGGCAGTCGACCATCATCAAGTTGTTATCACACGATAGGAATAGGACAGATTTCTCAACATAAACAAATATCGCTGCCTTCCTTCCAACCATTTGCACTAGATGTGTCACTAAACGGTGTGAGGCATTGGGATCACAGATTCTGACGCATGTTGGTGGTTGCAAGACTACACTTATCAAACGACTGCTACGTAAATATTTCGTTGTTTCTTCCAATGTCAACGTACGTGCCCCATGCATACGCAGATTCGTTCGACAATGTAATACCTGTTTTCGTAGCATACAGAATTGACGAAAGCCAAGAAGGGTTGAGAGGTCCATCATGAGGAAAACTATCATCAGTTGCCAGCCATATGTGCCCCAGAACTAAAGCTGTAAGTGCACTAGCGTTGCATATATTTAAGCAATTAGCACACTGACTAAATGTTTTGGGAAACAGGGGCGGATCTAGGGGTGATCAGAGCGATCACGCGACTAACGTAAAATTTGCAATTGCGCAATTAATTAAATCAACCAACAGTCCAGTTATCATATTTCATGCAGTGGCTTATATTCAAAGTTCCTAGTTTCACACAGCGGCCAGGCCTTCGATACATAACGCGCAGAACAGCGGTCTAGCGCGTGAGTTTTGCTCGCTCTAAAGGCAGATTCCAGCTATGAGCTATCTGATTGGCCAATTTGCTTTTTGCGCGTTCTGCGGGGAGTTCAGCGATCAGGGGCTAGTATACAAGGTATCCGATTGGCTAAATTGAAAAAAAATCTGAACTCCCATTGGCTAGATTTTTCTGACCGATCAGATGCATCAAGCTTCAGTTTATACGGCATGATTCCATATGATGATTCTATGACCTTTCTGATCCCAGCTTTGACCGCAAAGGTTCAATCGAAGTAGCTCGGAAAATATAATGCGAATATACTGCAATGTCTCGTAGTATTTACGAGGTCGTTCAGGCCATGTTTTGAGAACAACGATGAGCAATGTCTGGTGGAAATTCAAGCTGATCTGAGGAAGCGAATCGACGATTCGCCGAAGACGTCTGTCCAAGAGCTGTTGAGCGCTATCAACAACACAAGCTTCTGCTTGGGCAGAAATTGTGGTGCCGAATCGTACATTCCGAAGTATGTTCGGGAAAGGAACAAGTCTTGTACGGCTACGACCCTAATGCAAATATATTCTATTTTAACTACATTTATTGTGGTGATTTTCGACTTGTATTTACAGAGCAATATGTGCGCGTGAGGTGATGACCCGCTGGCTATGTTTATGAAATTTGCAATTTTTGCATATTACTGCGGTCGAAACCCAACCGACTAGGCGAACTGTATAAAATATAGGCATTAAGGCATTTTGTTTATGCTTTTGTTGCTTGATATTAATCGCCTAAGGTTTGGATATATATTATCGACTTCAACCGAACCAAAATATTCTTATATAAATATGTATTTTTGAGTTATTGTGTGTTGGACCGCATGGCATGGTGATGGTGTAATACGATCTCAGATGTGATGTAAAATTGTGTTTGTTAAAAATAGAATATAGCTATAGGCAGCAAATCGTTCCTATTCTGAAATAGCCTTCGGCTAATTGGCTTCCCAAGACCTTTTATCCTTTACTCTTAAAACACGTTTTAATACTGATATTGTGTAAACTATAAATATTTGAAATGGAGATTAATATTTAACTCCATGCATATGTCTGGTTTGTTTATTAGATCTGCTGCTCTGGGAATTGCTTGTACAGCTCTGTGTATGTTAGGTGGTGGGGGGGGGGGTAAAGGGTTGACTGGGACGGGTGCGAAAATTGAGCAATTGAGCCCTCCCCCCCTGAAAAAAGTATCCCCCCGGTTGTGTACCAACGAAAATTTTGACTAACGTACGAAAAATCCTCGATCCGCTCCTGTTGGGAAATAGCCACAACGACACACCTGTCTCTGCGATTTTGAGGAAACGCACTTCTGCTTCGGGTTGTTGAGACGTATTACTCAATTCAGAAGCTGTATTATGGAGAGAAACAGATTCATCTCGTAAATTGTGAGATTGATCAGTACAAGGTGTTATTGAGATGGAGGACTGTACTGGTGGTGCAGATGGACGAGGTGATAAATTTGAGTTAGAATAGGTAGGGGCAGCAGTTGAAGTTGATGTCTCTACGGCAGTGGAAATCTGTGTGCTAGTAGTACATGAACCTGGGCTAAAAGATACACACGACGAAGGCGTATTAACAGCGTTTAATCTTGCTCGCTTGGGCGGTGGTGGGACGCTTCGATCTGTCTGGTCACGAATCACTAGTTGGCCTTTCGAATTTGTAGCAACAGATTGTTCGCCAAACTGTAATATAAAAAACACTTTAGTATCTCCAAATATGAACACAGCAACATAACCTATAAAATATAATTTCAAAAATAAGCACCACGATTGGTTGACTTTTCGCTCTCTAATATACGTACTATATTATTTACCTGTCGACTATGGTTACCGATGGCACGCTTATTTGTCTTCTCATTATTAAAGTGGGTTGCCAACTTCTCAACAAATACAGAATTGTGCGCCGTCAAAGATGTCGTAAAGTAATTGTCACGGTTTCTTCTATTATTAAGCTGCTCTGCCGTTTCAGAATTTGTCTTTCCAGCAAGTTGGTTCACGCACGACACTCTACGTAAACAATCAGCTGGATTGGTAGAATTTTTTTCATGAAATTGATCGAATAGACAGTAATGCTCCGATGACCCAGTGGAAGGGTTACGTAGTAGCTGTTCATCATCGGATCTTCGAACTTCATTTGTGTCGTGTTCTGCTCCATTGGGAAACCAGGACCAGTCAATCTCCAGCTCGCCATTACATGCCTTTCGAACGTTCTCGGGGGTAGATTCAGCAACGCGACCTTGAAACGGCTGAAAAACGTTGTAGCCTCTATTCTTGGCATGCGCGACCATCATGTTAGCCATGTCCAACACAACAACATTAGGTACAGCAGCAAGATTCATTACCATGTCTACATGATCCCGCGGTCCTTCATGCCTGAGAAGCCACTTCAACCCATAACATACTCCATGCGGACAAGTCATTCCTAACCATCCACCTATATACCGTAATATAAGAAAAACATGTTTTTAACACCGAGAAATATTCCCTTGTTCTCCATTGGAACACCAAATCAACCCCCTAAAAAGCCCAAAACGAGTGTTGTGTACGTTTCACGTTATATAATCCTTACATAACGCAATCTCCATTGTATTTGCATATCCGACTAATGTTCATCTTACAGGAATTGAACCTGTACCTTTTCGCATGAAAAGGAGCCCATTTGATGATGTGTTAGTGAGATTGCGCGCTAATTAATAAGTGGTCTTTGAATGAGGTTGTCGTCGGGCAGCGAAGCCATCAAGCAAGCAGCTTTTATCTTTGCTATTCAGCAACGAGAAGGCACTCAGTAGAGACTTCTCTGCTGAAATCTACGTACCTCACAAAGATCGTGGTGGTAATTTGGGTGGTAAAGCCAAAGATAAAGTGTGCACTGCTATAACGTATGAAAATATCCAAAATAAATAGAAATTAATATGCTGCAATATATTTTGTATGATAAATGATGCGAAGTTGAAATATAACACGCTTTAATACATTTTTATCGAGCAACTTGCATTGCTCTTTCGGGCCTTCCCGCTTTCCTACTGTATTTATAATTTATAATAAAGGATCAGAGTAACGCAATTGGAGTGCTAAAACGATGTTACTTTGCTAATTTGCATTGTATGAAAGATTTGCGATGAATATCATTTGCGATGAAAGTCTATTTATAGTATAAATTGTAATTGTAATTTGATAATGCATTTTACAAAGTATAATTGGAAATATAACTCTTTATTTTTCTTGAGAATTTTGTTTCACACGCAGCGATTTATCTTGTGAAGGATTTTATGTGCTTAAATTTTAAGTATAAGCCAAATTCATTTTAATTCAAAGCCTATTGAAACTACATGATGTGTACAATTCAATTGACTTTTCCAAGTCATTTAATTCCGAAGATAAATGTCTGGAAGAAGGTATGTTTGTGAGATCATAAAAAATCGTGTCTTTGATGTACTTCATTATCTTGGGAATTCTGCAAAATCTCACCCCCAAAACGCTTGAAATCGCATTTCAGGGAGTCTAGATTTCAAAATTTTCCGGGGGGGCATGCCCCCGTACTCCCCTAGCATGTCTCACGCCTTCGGCGTTCGACTTATGTTTCCAAAATCCTAGATCCGCCCCTGGTAGAAGAATAGAGTCTGTATAATATCATAGTATATTTTAACAATAACCCCCCAGTA
The DNA here is from genome assembly GCA_016169945.1 of Trachythela sp. YZ-2020. Taxonomy (NCBI): domain Eukaryota; kingdom Metazoa; phylum Cnidaria; class Anthozoa; order Malacalcyonacea; family Clavulariidae; genus Trachythela; species Trachythela sp. YZ-2020. The sequence continues at coordinate 1,331,935 of JADLSH010000070.1, read as the reverse complement.
TAACAGTATTTACAGTAAACCTACGTACATCCAGAGAAACGTTATTTAATGTTATTTATTTGACTGCAAAACACACATACATACACACATATGACACATGTATATATTTTACAAATTAGAAATAATTATACATATCTCGACTGCAGTATATTTACAGCATCTTTACTTCCAGCAGCTTTAGAATAATATATTATTTTATAGCTATAGCTTTATACATTATGCATGTCATTTAATGATGCATAAAATTAATAAATTACATGATTACCTTGAAATTCATGCATGAATCCTGTTTTCCCAGTGAACGTGTTTAAAGTGTTCCTTTTAATACTCGCGAAGGAATTGCTTTTGCGCATTTGCTTGGAGGACACAAAGGGCAGTGATACATATTTGATATTTCCATTGCAATTTTCAGTCCCACAGTTAGTTCGACCACAACGCACAATCAGACTGTAATCACAATTTGCACGGTCCAGATAAATACAGGGTGTATAAAAAAAAACTGAACAAAACTGAAATTGCTCTTAACTTCGCGAAGCGGCTCCAGGTACGAAGTTTTTTATTAATATATATTGTTTGGGTATTTATAATGTAGAATAAACTAAAAAATTCTGAAAATTACATTTTTCAAAACCCAGGGGGGGTGTCTTGTCCAACAGATCAAAAATGGCTTGCGCACGAAATTTGAATGCTTAAAAGTTATTTTGAATTAGTGGGTGGAAAATGTGTTGGGTGTTGCATTGCTGTTCAAAATTTCAGAAAATTTGCTTAAGTGTAAGCCCTTCAAAACGTCGCGCAAACTTTCATTTTTAAGAAAAAATCAGCTTTGCATGCTTAATTTACGCCTTTACCTAATTTGCATATTGTCTAGACAATATGCAAATTGTGTATTAGAAGTTATTTTACACGTGATTCCTGCCAATGTTATAATAAATTATGTTTTAATATTTCGTACACCATTCTTCGACGGAAGTAAGGCATATGATGCTAGATGAGACAATAAGACAATGTATTAATTTGTTGCGACAACATGTTGACGGATACGGACGAAGTTTTCCAAAATGTTTCATTGTTAATTCTTTTGAAAAGAGACAGAAACTTCAAACATTACGTCATTACATCAAAATAAATCAAAAAAGTGAAGTCAAGGCTATGTGTTGTATAGTAATTATGCAAAGCCGAATTCATATTAGGGACGGGAAACTCGTCTGTGAAAACCCGTCTGAATATGAATTTAGGGACGGATTTAAATAATAATAATAATTTATTGATATCCATCTTTAGTATAAAATTACAATGGATTTACAGTTTAAAAAGTTGATACGAGTATATGTAAATTGTGTTAAGTATAGTATATGTTATATACAGTGTATATATATACTGCCAAAATTGCCACAAGTTAAATTTGGCAGTTGATTAAAATTTATTATGACAAATATAGTAAAAATGTTAAGAGCAAAAAGAGTATAAAATTTAGATTATAATAACGCATTTGTTCTTGGGATAAACGAGAGTTTGTGCCTTTTAGTATGTGAGAAAAATTGTGGGAGAGTATTTACTGTTCTTAGATCATATTTTTTCGTCACGATATCTGGTATATATTTTCTGCATGGATGCGTTTCATCATCAATAATTTTCTTATATTCACGAATGGCGAGCATATTACGACGTTCTTCAAGAGACTGAAGTAGGTCGGACGGCAGGGCAAGTATTTTTTTACTTCTAGTTTGGATATTCTCCACCTCATCTATTAAATATTGTGGTAATCCACTCCATATTGAGGACGCGTATTCCAATACCGGTCTTATTTTGGAGAGGTAACAGGTTAGACCTACTTCTGTCGGTAGATTAGCTCGGCGACATTCCCGAAGGTGGAATAAACGTTTGCTTGTCTTTCTTGTAATTTCTTCGACATGTGTGTTCCATTTAAGGGTATTATTACACCAAAGGCCCAGCAGCTTAAACGATTTAACTCTTTCAATCACATCATTACCAATCGTAAGTAAAGGTGGTTCGGGAATACCTTCTTTAAAACAGATCCACATATCTTTAGTCTTTTTTGCGTTAAGTTCCATCTTATTTCTGAAGGCCCAGTCATTCATTAAATCAAGCACCATTTGCATGTTGCTAGTAGAGCAATATGAGATTGCCTCATCCTGAGTGCAATCATCAGCGTATTTATGCGTATTAATCTGAAAATAGTTAGAAATACAGTCTTCAAGGTCGTTAACATGAACATTAAACAGTGTTGGTGAGATAACAGAACCCTGGGGGACTCCGGAGGGACAAGGCCTAGAAGATGATAAGCTCTCACCAAGTTTTACTTGCTGGCTCCTTCCTTCTAAAAAACTCCGCGTCCATAACCAAAAAGACTTTGATACATTCAATTCCGCGAGTTTTCTTAGAAGCAGACCATGGTCGACCAAATCGAACGCTTTACGAAAATCGATAAATAAAGCGTGGATCCCCATTCTTCCATCACGTGAATTTTCAGTCTTATTGTACCAATTTTGGGTAATACTCGCTAATGCAGATACTGTTGATCTACCATGTGTAAATGCATGTTGATTATCTTTGATCTTAAGGTCGCTTTTATTCAATTTGAGTTGTATGGTTTCTAGGATTTTTGCCATTTGCGATAGCACAGAAATCTGCCGGAAGTCATTATCTATATCATTCGGGGGGTTCACTTTGGGCACAGGGGTGACTAAAGCATGTTTATATAAGGTCGGGTATTTAGACTGGGAGATGCTACAGCAGATGATGTTATGGATAACAGGAGCAAGCTCTTCGCTATAACGACTCAGTAACCATGCAGGAATATCGTCCGAACCACTAGCTTTCCTAGGGTTTAGGTGCTTAAGAATTGCCTTGATTTGACCGATCGAAGGTAGTGCGGGCGCGATGTTCTTGAGTAGGTGTTCGACTTCCCCTAGTTTCGGAATTTCATTTGGTATGGTAGTCTGCCAAGGCTTAGTGAAACTTTGTTGCAAGCGTTCAACTAGGTCATCTGTGGAGGCAGCTGAGAATTGACGATTACATTCGTTAATGGCAGCAAGTTCGTATATAGGTTTATGCCACTTTGCCGGGTTCATCTCACGTGTATTTTCCGCTTTCGATTGGTAGTACGTTTTCTTTGCACTGGATATAAGTGAAGAAACTTTGTCGCATAATACTTTATACCTTGATTTGTTTCCTGATGTAAAGGCTTTTTGTCTGGCTATTATTTCATGCTTAATACGCGGGGTGATCCAGGGTTTATCTGAGGGGTGGAAACGTATAATACGTTTGGGCACCGTTTTATTGAGAATGCACATGATAGTACTTGTGAAAGCACTAACTTTATCGTCAATCTCATTAGTAGCATAAACCAATTCCCAGTTCTGCCTATTCAGATGGATACTCAGTTCAATTAAGTTACTACATTTCGTCAGGCGCACTTTTCGAGAAATCGCCTTCACCTTTTCTTTCAGCTTTGGAGTGAGTAACAGACACTGATGGTCAGAATGGCCAATCGGCGGGAGATGTTTAATGTCATTGTATAGCTCTGACATGTTAGTAAGGATTTGGTCTAAAACGTTTCTACCTCTAGTGGGAGCCCGTACAACTTTGCAAAGGTTGAAGCGTCTGCACAGTAAATTCAGTTTCATTTTATTGAAATCTCCGGCAATTATTATACCTGCTGAGGATGGTCCTGCAGAATTTCATCAAGTCCGTCAGTGATATACTCACGCATAGCTCTTTCATCATCGTTCGTCTGACCAGGCGGATAGTATACGCTAATAACTATTATGGAGCTGTAAGGCCTGGGAGTTCTAGGCGGTTTAAGTACAAGCCAAAGAACTTCTTTATCGTCCACTTCAAGATTTGTCAAACGGGTAGTAGGTATTTGGTGGTGCACATAGGCTAAGACACCGCCACCAGGGGTAAGGCGGTCTCGACGGAATGCATTAAATTTCTTACTAATTTCTATAGCAGCATCCGGGAAGTTTGAGTTCAGCCAAGATTCTGTAATTATGACTAGTGTCGGGTTATTAACAGCAACGATTCCAGAAAGTTCTGTAATTTTATTTGTCACATGACATGCATTGGTTAAGAGTACAGATGGAATTGAGTAGCCGCTAGGTGGCATAGTTATATTACTTTCCTTTACGGAAATTGGTATTAGGTTGCAGCGGTATTTCAGAGCATTACCTCTCAGAGTTGTTGGGCGGCTTGTAATTCTAACTGGGATTTCCTTTGGGGTATCCTTAGTTGTGTCAGAGATAGGAAATCTATTACCATGGAGAGGAAGTCTTATTTCATGTGAATCTATCTGTTGTAGGGAGACCATGTTTAGCGAAGTTGAGGTGGTGGCTGAGCTGAACTTCGCTAAACATGGTCTCCCTACAACAGATAGATTCACATGAAATAAGACTTCCTCTCCATGGTAATAGATTTCCTATCTCTGATTATTGCACAATAAATACACTTGAAGTCTCTGACACAACTAAGGATACCCCAAAGGATTTAAGACGAGTTTCCCGTCTAGATGGGATTCCCGTCTAACTTTCCCGTCTGTTTGGACGGGAAAGTTAGACGGGAAACTCGTCTGTTACCGGATTCATATTAGACGAGTTTCCCGTCTAAGACCTTTTTTACCGTCCCTATAATATGAATTCGGCTATGACAATATGACTATGAGCAAACAGGGATTTATTGCCGGAATTTAATCGCAGAAATATTTGTTGAAATAGAGAACCGTTAAAGAGAGCCCAGGTGCATGTTTCCTCATTTCACGAGTCTGGTCAAAAACATCTTGATTTTAACAGGGCTGATTCATATATATATATAGCCTGCGTGGCAGGCGTTCTATTGTTGGGGAGGGAGTTTTGTTTAGAGCGCGCTCTAGTTTTTGCATTTCATTTACTGTGAGAGGGGTTCTTCGGACGTATAGTACGAAGTATAATATAGAAACAATCGTAGTAGTTACCTGCGTAAAATTAAATGTCGCCCGTCTTGACACATATGCAGCGTACTAAAACAAAAAGTAGAGGTTTTGATCAAGTTATTTTGCAGTTAAAGTTTGTGCATGGTAGAAATGACATTTCAGTTAAAAAGAATCTGACACCCTGGTGTGCAGTGCGGGAACCTATCCAAAATGGACATGGTAAATGGTATTATGGTAGACCTCTAGATGCAATGGCGGCAATATTTGAGTAATTCTAAAGTCTGGTTTCGATTTGGTCGTAACTTTTTATAATAGGAATTTAGTTTCCTCCTTCTGCTATCCTTCCTACGAATTATGTCCATATTTAGTACAGTAATTTATTTAGAATTAGTGTGTTTTGTATATTTATGGTGTATAATAGGGAAATATTTATTAAATCAACTGTCGTGACCGAGTCATTCGACGATGTGAAATAGTCTGGATCTGCAAATCAACAAGTGGGAAAATTATCTGAGCATGCGCGAACATTTCCCGTGAAATGCGCGTGTATTTTGCGGGACTGAAGAAATGTGCATGTATTTCACACAAAACCAAAACAATGTGCTTGATTCTGAAAGACAAATTTGCAGCTGCAGTTTAGGGCCACAAATCAGGACAAAAATTGGATTTTCTGAAAACAATCTTGTATTATAGCTTTATTTCTTACTATACTTTATTTTTTAGTTCACAATATTTATAATGTAAACTATTAAATATCGGTTATTCAGTGCAAAACAAAACAGAGCAGAATAACGCGTTCGAAATGGCGTCTGAAATCGCCAAATTCAAACCGGTCAAATTCGGTCAAATTAAAAAAATCGGTCAAATTCAAACCAAAAATAGCAATACGTTACACAATTCATCTAATTTTCCGTCAATATTGCGTTCCTGGTCGAGTTTATTTGCCATCAAAAACACACATTTACGCACAAACTCCATTTTATAAGGTATGCATGTTGCAGCGATGAATTCTTTGTTGTTATTTTCCCGATTACGACAAATAATTATGAACTTCGATGATTTTCGTCAGCGTTTAAGTCTACCATTCTATTTTTTGTTTCATTCCACAGCAGTAAGAGAAAACGTTTAGCGAAATATGAGTTTTGACAGCTTTCCTCGTTTCGAAAAACAATGGTGACGGCAAAATGGAAACCTGCAGGCTTTATACCGGAACACTATTTCGAAGTAACATTGCTGTATTTGAGATAACCCTTAAACATTGCCGCCACTCTCATAACACTCCATTACAAATGAATAAGTAACGTTCATGTGAAAAGACTTCATTAATTTATTCTGTCCCTATTTACAGACTTACCTTGCAAGCAAAAACTCCACAATCCCATCCATTTAATTGTTCCGGTATATCCTAATGTAGAAATAATTCATATTTTGAATGTTTTAGTACAAAGTTTTGAAACTTTTTAAAAGTTTAATTATAAAACAGTTCAAACATACATGAATGTGAAATGCTTATTTATTATAGATTGTCTTAAATGTATTCATGTTTTTAACGAAGGCAAGGTTACCTTAGGGCTGTCGTTTTTCCACCCAGTCAGGTCAAGATTCGTTTTCTTTTTATCCAGACTCTCAGCGCAGATGTAATCACTAACATACAAAAGACAGACACAAATTATGTCATACTTCACAGTTTATATAAAAAATCATAAAAATCATATGAAATTCTCACCGTAAAGCCTGAATACATCCTGGATTCTCTCCTTTCAACGAGTCATAGTAAGTAAATGACTTCCGTTTGATATCAATAACCTAAAACCATAAAAAGAACTTTTTGAGATAAAGTTGATCCCAAGAAATATAGCACAACTGTAGTGCCAGTGCAAAAATGAGGAGTGCGGGTGGCGGGTACTTTTGGCGCGCTACCCTTGCCACTGGGTTGGGCTTGCTGCTGTGGGTCGATGGTAGGGGATTTACTTAGGTTGGGTACTCCCCTGTAATTAAAGACTAAAGTAAATAGACTTTGGTGCTGTCTTGTGCTTCCAAGATTTTTTTTTGATTTTCATATTTGCCAGACCAGCTGATTTCCTTTGTTTTTACTCATGAATTATTAAGAGGAGATTTTTTACAAACTCGCGTATTTTTTGCAAAAACTGCTCAAAACTTAGTAACCAGGCAATAACAGCCCGAAATTTAGGTACTCATATTTGCCCGAAATTCAGGTGGAATATAAATAGCTGGACTTAAAAATCAAAATCAAAGAAAACAAAAAATAACATACAAAATATAAAAGGTGAGTACAAAAATATTTTCTTTTAACTACATTTTACATATCTTAGTACAAAAATATATTCTTTTAACTACGTTTTACATATCTTATTGTTTTGGGGGTAAAAGCGTTGTGGGAAGGTTTGCATTAAACACCTGAAAATTGGGGCATGAAAATTTAAATGCTAAAAAATGCTTGTCTTTTCGTAAATGTCAGGAAAGCTTTGCTTGAAATTATCGGCTTTAAATCTCAGCCACTTCTCTGTCACGAAATATTAATGTGTTAGCCTGCAATACACCTTCGTTAAATTGGTATATAAACTCAGTTTTCTTACGTTTCGCAAGGTGTCATGTTTGCGGAAAAATTAAGTGGATTTTAAAGCGTAAATTTTAAGCCTGAAAACAAGGTTTCCGTTTCCACTACGCTGCTAAACAAAACACACACAATGTAAATATAAAACATATATTACTACACGCTTTAAACTAGGCAAAAATTGGAAAAATGCTTACAATAAAGAGAGATTGTAGACTCTAGTCGTCTAGAGAGTAAAGTTTGCTTTTCGCTACGGACGGTATGTGCCGGCTTTATATAAAGTCGTTCTTTAAAACTTGAAAAGTCAATAATTTTGAAAACTATATATATGAATTATGGTATTAAAACAACGCTCTTTTAGTTGCACAGTAAAATTTACTTAATGTGTTTCTTTTAAAAACATATTTGTCAAACCTTGTGACTTCTTTAGTTTTGCCTGATATAAACTTCGATGATGGATGCGAGTAAAAAGTCATCAACAATGTCAAAGGTAGTCATTTTTATATCCATTTAGATGAACCAAAAAGCATCAGTGATAACTTTCGTAACTTTATATTTTTGCTTGTGTTTTTCGAAGCATGCCAGTTATAAATCTTTGTATGGACCGTGCAAAGCTTCAGCGAAAAAGATCCAGGCAGTCAATCTTTTCCTTAGAGGAAAAACCTTTCAAGAAATAGCACGGATCCTGTGTGTAGCTGTTCCAACCGCTGAAGTGTATGTCATAGACGGTTACTGTGCTGGAGCCCCATTGGAGTTCGCCAAGTTGTGCGACGAAATTAAAATCTCACCGGCCGATGTTGAAACACTCTGCAATGGAATAAAAGAGCATGGCTCAACACTGCGGAACGTACGTGATGCACTTCAAGATCGCTACGCTTACAATCAGATTCGTCTCCTTTTGGCAGCAAAAATTCGGAATGAAATTCATTGAAAAGCCATAAAAACATTTAAAAACTTTTTGAGAAATAATCAGACACTCAGGATTTTGTTTTCAAACTTTCTCGTCTTGTATTATTATCGAAATCACTAGAGTGGTAAATTGTTCCCTCGAGATTTGCACTCGCAGGATTGATTTTATGTACCACGTGATGAAAGTTTTGGGCACCTCGTGACCACTTTTGAACTTCAGCGGCGTTTGTAAACAATCTACGATGTTTGACAGGGAAATATTGCTTGAATAACATTTTGATTAGTGTAAACGGTAAACAGAGTTCTAAAAAGAACTATAAATGCCCAAGCATGTGTTAGAATCAAGTAAGAACTGCAAATTCAGGTAACGACCGGAAGACTTACTACGCTAAATCGATCCACAAAATACAGGAAAATTTACAATCGTATATCGGCCACTTAGTCCGCGGAAAATACCAGCGATCAAAGTTTATGAAGGAAATTGAGCAGCTCCAACCTGGTGAAACAATTGCCGTCTGTGATTACATGATGAAGTTATTACTTCAGAAATTCAGAGAACCGCAACGTGATTGGTATGCAAAGAAGGGCGTGTCCTTACATGGAACAATGTTCTTCTACAAGTCTTCCGACTCCAGAGAAATCGAAGTTGAAATTCATGACGTGTTCTCGAACGGTGATTGTGTGCAAAATTGGTTCTTTACCGCAAGTGCCTTCAAAACTACCTTCCAAAACTTCGCTGCAAAGCACGACGACATCAAGAGGCTGTTAATTTGGTCAGACAATGGGCCTCATTACCATAATACTTCCATTATCCTGTGGTTGATGCGATTTTCAGAATTGTGTCCCATTAAAATCGTAAGATATTCCTTCTTCGAAGCTCAGAAAGGCAAGACGTCTTTAGACTCACACTTTGCAACATTTAAATTCGTTTTGAATGGTTGGATGAAGCAAGGAAATGATATTTTACAGAGTAAAGATATGGAACAGCCGACCATCTCAAAGGAACGCACGTTTATGAAATTAATATAAACAGGGCGAAAGAGCCAAAAAGTGCGACAACGTGGAACGGAATAAGTCGATTTGGGAGCTTTACGTACATCTATGACGGTGATAAATGCATTGCAATTGATGCCAGAGAACAAACTAACAATTGTAAAGGTGAACGTTTTACAAAGCAACGGCTATTTAAGCTTTGGCGCTCGTACTTGATGTCAGAAAGTGTATCGACTGGAGTTACATCAGATTTCAACAGTGAGAGTTATGAAAGAGTAGAAACTCGTTTGATGAAAAAAACAAAAAAGGAAGAAAAAAGAAAATGTTCGGAAAGCTTCGAGTCTAATACTGATTGTGAAGCCAATGGTTGTCCGAATTGTTGCAGGAATTTTTTGAGAGCTAGTTGGTTGGCAAAACACATCGAAACCTGCAGTACGAAAGAGAAAGAAAGGAAAAGAGTACGAAAAACTGCTGAGGAGATCCGACAATCGCTACCAGTTAAAGAAGCCCTTGGTAGTGCTGCAAAACTGAGAAAACTGGATACAAACATTTGTAACTTTCAGTCAGACTTAAAAACCAATTTGCAATGTTTTTACAAGACAATGTTGAAGGGAAGTGCCAGGAAACAAGCTTCCAAAAAATCCAACAAGTTCACAGCTGCACAAAAAGAAATTATGGAGTCATGCTTCAATGAAGGAGAATGCGACAAAAGAAAAAGATTCACTGCAACAAAATGCCAGAAGGTAATGCAAGATAAACTTGGAGAAGAGCTGGTTCTCAAAGAAACACAAATAAAAAGCTATTGGAGTGCATATAGAAGAAAAAAACTCAAGTTACAAAAAGAAAACATGCTTAATTAACAATTAGTTAACATGTTGTTAACGGGCAAGGGTGCAACAAGGTTGATCACCTTAGTTGGTGAATAAAGTGCAATGTACATTTAAAACTTTTTTCTTAACCATTAAGCCACAATGTGTCCTAGTGTGCAATACTGTGTTATTATTTTACTCTGTTTATCGCCAGACAAACCTTACACTCAGAGGAGGAATCGTGGTCTTCCCGCAATGCATTGCGTCTCATTAATATTCACAATTGCGATTTTCGAGGAACGTTTGGTAAAAAATTGTTGAAATATATTGCAATTTTTGGCTCTGAAGATCTCGTTTTTTCGAAGGTATGTTTTTACGATTGTTTTGTTTAGTTATCTAATTAAAGTATTTTTGACTTGTTTCGTAGATTTATAGGATTTTAGTTATGCTAATCACGCATTGTATTTATGCATTTTCCGGGTCAGTGGACACGCCACAAAAGTGGCTTTGAAATATGCCAGGAGCAAATTATACTTTTTAATGAGGAAACTAAAAAAAAACACATCAGCAAATTCAGGAATGTTTACTCTTTCTATTGATACTTTAAAACATGAATTTGCTCCTCAAAACCGACGAGTAATCGCGGTTTGAAGATGGGGTATTTTTGCGATATTCTAACCCTGGTGGCGGGAATAGACCGCGTGGGAATAATTATGGCGCGACGAAAGCTACTGTACGAATAACTATTTTTATGATAAATTTTGAAACATAGCATATATGTTGCTGCTTGTTTTGAGCTCAATGTTACCTTTAAGTTAGGCATTGTTATATTTGACTGTATTTTTCCATTTTATTACAGAGTTCAAGTATTTTGGAGTAAAATGGAATCTGACAATGGCGATGTTGTCATTGTTGATGAAGAAAATGATACTGCTAAGCGGGTATACACTTCTAAGGGTGATACGCCAGGGAAACCAGATAGAAAGACACGAAGACTTTCTCGTAAGGAAAACTCAACCTCCAGCCGAGCTTTGTTTAAGAGTCCTGGAACATCATCAAATGCAAAGGTACATGAAAATTATACAATCAGCAAACAATATTTGCACCATCAATGTATTAAAACCCCTGGCCCTCCAACCTCGGAGCTAGTATTAGGCAGTTTACTTTTTACGCCCTTTCAGCCGGACAGTTTTGTTTTGAGTGTGATGAGAAATTATAGGCGGGGTTGGGTGGGGGTTTGACATAAAAACAAATGCAAATTATCTGATGACATCATATCATGAGGCATTTAAGTACTTAAGGCTAGTTCTCATATTTCGCTGATGGTCGGCGATCTATTGTATTCTCTGCCGACAGACAAAGCATTTTACACATCAATGACCAACGACAATGGACATCGCCGATTCTTGCGACATATGAGAACTAGCCTTTAGATTGAAAAAGCTGATAAAGGTGAAGTTTTATCCAACAACAAGGGTTTACATTGGCTGGTGCATAATAATATGTACAGGAGTACTAAAACATATTTAAATTAAACATGTATTATAATGATTATGTCTGTTAAATTATAGAGTAAATATAGAGCAGTACTAATCCTTACTGCTTGATTTATAGTTTCCCAGCAGAAAGATTAGGCTGACTCCTCAAAAGTCCCCAGTAAAACATCATAAATGGACCTTTGAGGAAGATAAAGCATTTATTGAATTCATATCAATTGCCAAAACAGATCCAAAATATGGACAAAGTTCTGCTGAAGATTGGCCAGCATTTAATAATAACAACAGATTCTGGGATGATGCTGCTGAGCATATTCAATGCAGCACTTCTTCTAACATCCTCCTGTCAAGTAAGTTTATATATACAGTAGTAAATTTGTGAGATTTCTTCATAATTATGCATGTAACTACCTGAAAAGTTAAGTATAGAAAAAGTTCCTGCTGATAATGCCATTTAGTTATTATAGACATCACTTGCGACTTGTGAATCGATTTTTTTTATGTTTTGGCTTATGCATATCCATTGCTTCAGCTTTATTCTGTTAATTAATGTCTTCTATATAGATTGCCGTCTGCGAGGACGAGTAACTGTTGTGTACAGGAAAAAGTTTGTGACATTGCAAAATGCTGAAATCCACTATGGTTTGACATTATCTGACAGTTTAGCAGAACTTGTGATTGATAGAAATTCTGGTAAATCAAAACCTGTCATGGAATCTGGTAATCAGGTAATAGCACGACAACCACCACCGCCTCCACCACTGCCACCAACAACACCACCACCACCAGCAACACCATCGCCACCAACAACCCCACCAGCAACAACAAGCGATGCTCAACCAACAGTGGAACGTGTGTTCAAGCTTGCCAGTCTTCTGGAAAATGATGATTTAGAGAAGTTGTTGAACAAACTGTTCCTGCACCTGGCTTTGGCACATAATGTAACATCTAATCCTGGCAATTTTTGTTCACTATCTATTAAAGCAATGGAACTGTTACAAAAGAACAACAAGAACAATCTTTTGTATAAATTTGCCTTGGCATTGTGTAATGCTAATCCTGTTACTGGTGAACCTGTATTTCCCATGGACAGAATGCCATTTGGATTGGTTGAGTATCAAATAGAGTTCTTCAGTTGTACTCATATTAAACAAGTAAGTAATGTCAAAAACCAATAGTCCAATACCAGCCGACTGTTCAAAAAATATAATACAAAACATAATCTGAAAATTAACATCTTGAAACCCAAGATATGAGTAAAACAAGAATGAGAAACTCATCTTAATTGTCTTGTTTTGACTCATATATTTGGTTTCAAGATGCTAATCTTCGGATTATGTTAAGTAGTGCTTTCTAAATCAGATTAGAAGGGCAGAAATTCATTAACCATATTATTGACTTTCTAGGAGATATTTGTTGAAAGTAGTAATAAGTTATATAGAACACCAACTAAGTTAGGCGACTTCCCATCCCGAAAAGATATCACTAGGATATAAGGGTCAGCATTAAGGGTTATCATTGGGATCAGGATTAGGATTGGATTTAAATTACTAGTGGAAAATTTTAACTGTTATTTAACTACAGTAGCTTTGTCTAAATCCATTTTATTTTACTCTGCAAGAGGACAATGCTGAGTGCATGAATGATTAAACTTAGCATTTTTTGATCTACTGTACCTATCTACTGTACCATGCTACTATACCCGATGCTAAATGCATAATTTTTTGCATAATTTCTTCTATCAAGATTAAGATGCCAGCCGACTTTCTTCAGTGGCACGAAAGTATGTGTGCAGAGTTCCCTACACGTTTCAACCGTCTGTTCAGGGGCCCAATGTGGAGTGGTATGGACAAAGAATACCATGGTTACCCAATCAAGGTTAATACTGCCAATATATTATACATACATGTATTTAGAAAAAATATTAGTCAAGATCGAGGAGAGTCCTGCACATAAATAGTTAACATTGCACTTGTTTCCATTGGCTAATCAATGTCTTCTTTGCCCATTGTACTATACTTACAGTACTTGGGTTATGAATTGTTATATTTACTGTAAAGTTGTGTTTAAACCATTGATGTCTAACATTTTCCCTTTACTAGTAAAATTGTCTGCATGGTATAAAAACAGAGCAAAATGATTTAATGTATACAACTCTGTAGGAATTTACATTTTATCTATTTTCAGGCAAAAGTCAATGTAGCCTGTATTGGAATTCAGGCAGTTGCATCCAAAACAGCATCATCAAACTTCAGCACTGAGCCTATTATACAGGTACTGTATGTGATATGGTTTCGTTTTATTGTCAATTTTGTACTTGTTGAATGTACTGTAGCTTAAATTTGCAATGGCAACAAACCAACATTTTCATTCTAGATGTGCCATCTAAATTTTAGTCATACTCTATCTCAGAATTAAATTAATTTAAAAAGGTCTACTGTTTTTGGTTTGTATCTAATAAAAATACTCAGTGGCTCCCAACCACAATTTCTATCTGGGAGATAAAGCAATTACTGTACTTCAATGTCTCCAGCTCAATTCACCTTTGATATTATATTCATTTGAAAGGCTCATTCAGTACATATGGTTAGAATTCCTCTGGGATTTGTATATTGCATCTATTTAAACACCTCCAGCCAGAGACGTTTAGCTTGGTGTACAACTACTGTAGCATGCTGGGAATGAAATATGGTTACTTAGGCTTGCTAAAATGTCAATATTTAATATGGTTTTCTAATCCACTGTAGGTACAAGCACTAAAAGAGATGAAAGCTGCCTATCCTTCTGGGAGATTCTGGATTAAAGGTGATGGATGTGATATTAAACCAGCACTTCAGCAATCAGTGAGGGGAGTTTGGAATGGAGATGCTGATTTAGGAGACGGTACTTTACAAGAATTACGAACAGATTATGAAAAGCGAATGAACACCTTTAAGAATTTGGCATCACCCCGAGAGAATATTGCACAAGTTAAGGTTGACCTTGAGAATGTCACCGTAAATCTTGAAACTGACAAGCAGTTTTTAGTGCAAGGAATAACGAAGGCACAGAAAGTATATACGGACAAATGTAAAACACCAAATCCATCGAAGAAGGTGTTAATGGAACTGTCATGGGAAAGAGTAGAGTACAGCGATCTATTACAACAGTGCCAATCTTTGCTTTCGTATGTTAAAACCTTGAATGTCAGTGTTGGTCAAAGTTCACAGGTCTTGCATGTGCAGAAGGGTATATGTGAAAAGAAAACTGATTGGGAAAATTATCTAAGGAACTTGTTTGTGAAGAGAAGACAACCATTCCCTTCAGGAATGGAGTAGAAGAATGCCTGGTTGATATGTTGAAATCTGTTGTTGCTACCTATCGATTTAGGAATACAATCAGCAAGTATGTGTCAGAGGGTGTAGACTTTTCAACTTATATTTACATCCCAGAGATCGATGAAGGAACTGGTGAAGCATTTCATGAAAGGGAAGATCACTGCCACATTCTGAAGCGCATCTGGAAACACACAAGGGAGGCAGGACCACCTGGAACGAACTTGCAGGCTTTGATGATGCGATGCGTGATCCCAACACTGGATTGACATTTGCAGCCCTTACTGGTGAAAGAAAGCAATCAGTGGTTGATGCGGAAAGAATGTTATCGTACCTTGTCGCAAAGTTTCTCAGTGAAAATGATTATGAGAAGGAAGGAGAATATATTAACATTGTTGCAGGATGGCACGAGGCAGCAGATGGTAGAGGTCTTTCTGAGCTTGAGCGATGTAAGAAGAACTATGCTATGCTCAACATGATCCTGGATGACTGGATGCCATGGCACAAAACAACACCAAGCTTTGCCACCATTGACATCAACAGGTAGTGTATATACTGTATTAAGAGTTTGGTTATTGTCTCAAAATCAGTTGTTAACAATAACAGAGAAAGTCCATTCTGAATTGAGCAACTCAATGTACCACAATTTTCCAACTTTTTGATTCCATAAAACCTCCATCCATTAAGCATGTATCTTAATCAGTAAAAGTAATTGTAGATCCAGGCTTACAGATTAAATGTTTTGAGAAATAGAATACAGATTATTTACAATACAGTAGATGGATGTTTACTACCGTATAACATCTTACTGTAGCACTTATAGTTATCTTCTTTAGGCCAATCAAAGGGATTTGTGGATTTTCGAGAGAGACTGTGATCGCTGTGACCACCAACATCGAAAGCATTGAATATCGTAGAAGAGAAAGTGGTAGAATTGGCTATCCCGAGCATCCTAGAGCTGGAACGTCAGATGATGTAGAGGCATTCATCTCATTGTTGCACCGTTTTCTTGGCAATATTTTTACAATGAAAGATATGAAATCCTTATGGAGGAAGGTTGTGAGGTAAATATAGACATTTGCTCTAACTATCGCCAAGTATCATGCTACTGTATGCCATAACTCACTATCAGTCTGTCGTATATCACATACTGTACATAGATAAAATGTACGTAATCATGATAAGTAATAGGGTTACGACATTATATTATTCTTTTTCACTTCAGAGAGTATTGTAAACGAATTGATAAAGATTTGCCATTCTATTACTGGACAAGCAATGAGCGCTTCAGGGAATTGGAGGAAACCATGCCAAGTTTTAATGAGATCGTGGAAGTTCCAGATGACACAGAGCCAAAAGATCACCCTCTCCGTCTTCACAGGCTAGCGGTCAACAGACGAGAAGACTCATCAATATTCACAGCAGGACGTTGCTTTTTGCCAGCCCGCAACCAAGTTACTGTTCGTCATCGTCTTCACAGACCTGTCGTGGAACCACCATTGCTGGACGCTCCGATGGAAGGACTGGAAGAAGACAATCTCCTGGAAGATGATGCATTCCTAATGGGCGATGATTAGACCTGGCTTGGAGTGTTAAACGATTACCGTAATCTCTCTAATAAGCCCCCCTCTCTAATTAAAGCCCTCCCACTTTTAGATAAAGAAACTTATAACACATTGTACGATGCGTGAACAAAATTATACAATCATTTTACAGAAAATAAATAAGCCCCCTCTTCCATAATCACCCCCCAGAAAAGAGGTGCATGAAAAAATATGCCACCCAGGGGCTTATCAGAGAGATTACAGTATTGCATTTTAAAACCTCATTATATGTTATTTTTTCTCTTTGTACAGACAATTTCAAGATAAGCCTGACAAAGGAAATATGGGTTGCATCTCGAAAGACTACAACAGGAAAATGGTACAACTACATTGTGTGAAATTCTTCATCTGCTCTTGTGATGATAATAATTTATTCAATTTTTTACAGCTGCTGTGTTTGGGTTGTTGTTTACTATTATCAACTGATGGTGAGTCCCGTTGTTCTTGTACAGTTAGAGTAAGTATGAAAGATTTTTATATGTAATGGGTTAAATTAGTACAGTAATTCTGCTTTGCAGCATGCTTCAATAATAAATGCACCATGATATTCCATGATATTCTATCTTTCATGATAATATAAAGCAATTACAAGGCTAAGCATAGATGCATCTCATAGTGCAGACTGTACAGTAAAGTAATTATAATGCATGTCTTAAATCTTTATCAATATTTAATCAGTTTCATATTAACTTTTTTCAAATTGCACCATAAATGTAGATTATGAACTATCATCTTAGTTTATACCATTGACATGAACAGGGAAAATTTAGGGTTTAAGTTTATTGTACTTACTCATAAGTTAATTAGTTAACATGTAAATATTTAAAATTCTAGAGGTATAAATAATTTTATGACTCTAGACAATATTTTATACAGTAAGTTTAGGTAGGGGTAAGCACATTAAAAGCACCGTTTCCTGTTTTTCTAACCATATACTTTCCATGTATTTTGGTTAAATGAAAATGGTGCAACATTTTTTAAAAAATATATGCTTTTTCTTTAATTTTAGGTGATTTTTTTGAAAAATAAAAAAAATTCAATATATCAATTTGACTGTGTCTGTATTCTGCTTATAACCAATAACTTATGTCATGCATATATGTCTCAGTTAATTTGCCTTATCGTGTCAGACAGACATACAGTACACTTTAAATCACGGGCTACAGACGTTAGAAGTTTACTCTGTTGGATGCCTACTGTATGAACTCGTTAAGTTTCTTTGGCTTGCATTTCAGGGGTGTATATAATTACCATTTGCTCCCCCCTCGGTGGGGGGGGGGGGGAAGTCAGGGTTTTTTCAAGAATATCACCCTGAAAATGCAGGAAATGGCCACTCTGAACAACCAAAAATTGAACATTTTCCAGGGCAGTAAAGCCCCGGGAACCCCAAAGCCACTCAAAATCTAATACCAGGTGAAAATGACTTCAAACTTTTTCTTCAGACTGCTTCTGGATAGGGGAAGAAAGTGTCTTTTTCAAAATTGGGAGTGGGGAAAAAGGTAACCCTGCTGGTAACTATATACACCCCTGTTGCATTTATAACTTCCAGATGAAGGTGTCCCGTTGTATTTTTTAGGTACAGTAGTTTGATCCTATAATGCCTCAAGTATATTGTTTGTCACTGCATACACTGGAGCCACACATTTCATCCAATTGAGTTGTAGGACTAACTTTCTGAAAAAATTGACCAAGCTTTCATAATTTATGCCACTGTTATAATAATTGCTTGGATCATCTCTGTCCCATGGTAAAGTAATGCTTTTCCCCTGTAAGCATATGTTCTTTTAAACTGTCAGGAGAAATTGATTATTTCATTTCTGATCAGAGCTCTTTTAAGTTGGGGTTTTGTTTATCCCACAATAACCAATAACTGTTACCACCAACAACCTTATCACCATCATCTGTCGACTCTTGATGAGTTGGAAGATCTACCAAGCAGACAGGATTCATATGTTGATAGTAGTGATTACATGGAGCTTGCTTTTCTAAATTCATTGGTGGGAGAACAGCTTCCAGCTCTTCATTCACACTCCCATAATATCCGGTTTTGGACTGTAATCTCCTTGCCAGGTATCGTCAAAGAACTACAAGATGTAATAATAACAAATCAGTTTTAAACATAACAAAGCTTCTACAAAGTGAGTTTTTTATAGTGCATACAAAATTAATTTCTATAAAGTCAAAACTTGTTTTGATTCTCCTGCTTAATCAGGATTTCAAGTCGTAAATATTAACACATATTTTACAGATGCATTGTCAGAAGTCAATACAACGCCAATCTAGATTTAGTAATTTGATACGACTCGCTATCATAGCAAATTTGTTATATTTTAAATAATATAGACTATATATAAATAGATTACAGTTCATGTTTCTACAAAGTCCTCTAGAATATCTATAATTTCAATATATAAACCTACTAAAAACTCACCTTAAAAACACAACTAGAATGCATCTCTATCAATGCTGGGCTTTTGCATTCGGCGAACATCTTGTGCTTCCAAAACTGAAGCTTTATTGCCACGAATAGAGCGAAAATGCGCCATATTTCTATAACAATGTTTACTGAAGAGAGATTCAGAGAGATGTGTTTACAGCGAAAGGCAACCGAACAA
The DNA here is from genome assembly GCA_016169945.1 of Trachythela sp. YZ-2020. Classification (NCBI taxonomy): domain Eukaryota; kingdom Metazoa; phylum Cnidaria; class Anthozoa; order Malacalcyonacea; family Clavulariidae; genus Trachythela; species Trachythela sp. YZ-2020. The sequence continues at coordinate 1,312,693 of JADLSH010000070.1, read as the reverse complement.
TAAGCGAGCCGCGCCGGCGAATTGATAATATGTAACAATGCGTCCAAAACCGCAATGCATTGTGGTATACTGACGATACCTCCTCTGCCTTACACTTATCAAGGGAAATTTCTTGCACATGAATGGGCTAAATTGTTGGAAATGACCACAGAGTTAACAAGAGACATGGGCAGATTTTAAACATCATCTGGTGTAAAATTATAGCAAAGTAAGGCGTGTTAGGGCACATGGCGGCTTAATGGCTTTAAATCAGTTTTCAATTTGGCAACAAATAAAACCAAGGGCTGGTTGTTTGAAAGGTAATCAGTTTAAACCTAGGTCATTTATATAAAAGTTCGCCCAGCGACTAGTAGTAACTGGCAGATATTGCAAACGCAGAAACAAAAATGGATTGAATTTTAACCCAGGATTAGTGCTAATCTATATTTAAACAACCAGCAACAGTTGGAATAAACGAAATGGTTAACTGTCCAGGCTAAGGTATATACAGTATCAGTATATCACATTTACATTACAATTACAAATTGCAATTAATGGTCACTCACTCAATACTGGATATTCTGGACATAGTTTTAATTTAAGGAATATCATATAACCAAATTCAACTTTGGTGGGAAATGGTGCTAGGAGACTGTCTTCCATATATGACGATGGAGCTGTCGGTACTAATGACACGTTGACAGTACAATTTCATCCCATGCCCAAGTGATCTAAAAAAAAGAAAAAAGTCAAATGAAGTGCATATATATTTTAATAAAAACTTGAAAGTGTTTTGAACTACGAGTGTTTAGGCTATGACATTACGGTACTTAAGTTTAGAGTGACATGCATATCCCCTCTTAAGGACCTTATTTTCAATATTGTAATTGTGGTTGATTTTTAAAAATGACAAAATGACCTTGGACCTACCACTCCAATTTGAATTAAATTATATTTTTTGCAAACGTACATACCCAGACTCTCTCCTTAAAGATAAATTAGTTTGATCAGAAACAGTTCTGGGATGATTTTAGGTCACTGTACAGCAACAATCTGCATTTTGACAAATATGAATAAAATATAAAACCTCTAAATTTTAATTGAAAACATTCCAAAACAAGTTATTGATATGCTTGATATAGAAAACAATGGCTAAAAATTGTGTTTACATAGTTCGAAGTATAGTATATAAATATATTTGAAAGGGACATAATATATAAATGTTGGTTTTGTCAGTAAACAGTACATTGTAAACATTGACAGAAATACTGGTAGGTTTTAAAAATGTTAAAAAACGACCTTGGACCTACCACTCCAATTTGAATTAAATTATATTTTTTGCAAACCTATATACTCAGACTCTATCCTTAAATATAAATTAGTTTGATCGGAAACAGTTCTGGGGTGATTTGCAACTGTTATACTTAAGGTTAAGGAGCAAATCACTAAAATCCATTTTAACCAAATAGTACTTAAATAAAAACATATGGATTTCTGGAATAAAGAAATGTTCAAACAGCTTTTAATCAGTACTGATAGTGAAAAATGGACTAAGGGATATGTTTCTGACTTGAAGCACAACATCTCACTTTACTTTCCAAAAACAGGTACAAATATTGGGCTGTTCAGTAAATACCCACAATTCAAATTGTAATTCTGATTGATTTTTAAAATGTTAAAAATAGACTTTGGACCGACCACCCCAATTTTCAGCAAATAATTGTTTTTGCCAACTATCAGATCCAGAGTCTATTGTAAAAGGCATTTCAGTTTGATCAGAAGCAGTTTTAGGATAATTTACAACTGCTGAAATCTAGTTCTTGCAATGGACTAATGCTGTCCAAATAATGCCAAATTTGGCAAGAACTATAATATATTTGCAACCCAATTTGGTGTTTGTATTTTGAAACGGTTGTATTTTTGGCAAAAAGTATATCTTATGAAACAGTATATACAATGCAGTACAATATTTCCAGTTAGTTTGAAAGATACAGCCAAAATTGCTGGTTTTAATCTCTTTTTTATGGAAATAGTAAATATTGAAATCGTTTGCAAGAATGTGCAAAATTGATCTTGGCCCAACCACTCAAATTTTCCTCAAAATATGATTTGCTGAAAGTAAAATATCCCAGCATTGTTATATATTATCATTTAGTCTGATCAGAAGCAGGTAACTAGATAAGAAATCAACAAAATTACAACCATACCTTCCATGGTTCTGTGACACTGCAATCAAAACACACGCCAGTATGGCATTACATCGCTTGTAATTCTTTGATTATTGTCAATTTTATCTTGTATAAAACTCTTTCCTTCTTGAAGATCAAATAGATTATTTTTATACCAAAATTGTATTATCATCGAGTCGTTATTTGCGCTAAAAACCGCAGTGATAAAATTTACGATATGGAATGAGGCCGCCATGTTGTCATTCCGACTTCTGCATTCCTGCGGATTCCGGCAATCTGATTGGTTTTGAGCGCCCAATACGCGAGTCTGTAAAAAATCTCCTCTTAAGGTGGCTCCCTACAGTAATGCATGAGATGATCGCGGGACGAGAGTCAAAAACGCGTGGCAAGTACGTGGACTTTCCCACGCAAATTCAAAACAAAGATATTTCGCCAGGTTTTTCAAAATAATTTTTACCATTCTGAAAGATTTGTAATGAAAAAACTTTGAATAATCCTTAGTTTTATGTGACAAAGCATCAGTAACACCAATGAGTGATTTTAACTATGATACAAATATCGCTTGGATAAAAAAAGCTTGACAGCAATATAAAAGTGAATTTTTCAAAAACATTTTAGATATAATGTTCACTAATAAGAGTTTATTAAACATTTATTAACAATTGTATAAAGACTGTTCAAGGTTATAAAAGTCGTTTAGTGATACTTGCGTGTTTTTTACAAGTTAAACAGTAAAAATATCACAGTTCTATAGCAAAATACCGACTTGTTCATCTTCAGCAAAATTACAAAACTAGGCAAAGATATGTCCAGCTGTTGAAGCTCGTGAACTGAGTAAATGGCAGGATTCAATTGGACTTAAATCGATCTAACCCTTCACAGCATTTCTTGATTGTCCATGGCTCTCAAATATATTGAATAAACGTCAAAATCAAAAGATTAAAACAACATTTGCCACTCGTTTTTGCACGATGAAAGCACAACTTGCGCCCGCGAACTATTATTAACTAGTCAGCGGCGTTTTTATGTAGGGAATTGACCAAGGAATTGACCCAATTTTTCACCTTTATATGCGTTTTACTCTTTAGTTTTATCGGTAACCTACCTTCAAATTTTGACCATAAATTTTAATTTTGGTAAATTTTATATATTTCAATTTTAAAAAAAATCGCTAGTGTAGAAATCTTTATATAAAATTTTCGAGTTTAAAAAAATTGCACACTAGCGATTTTGATTAAACTTTCATAATAGTTTCAGAACATTATGCTTAAAACTTATATGAAATAAAAAAGATGGGTCACCGACTTTGTTTTTTAGATACGGACAATTTTATGCGCATAGTAACCACATTTCAGGCTTACGTCTTGTTACCATGGCAACGATGACACTACCTGAACCGGGTTTTAAATATTCCATAGATGGTGAATATTACCCTCGAGTATAAAAAACTTCGTCATCTGCGATAATACTCGTTTAAAAACGATTTATTATAAAGCTAAAATAACTGTAGGGAGCCACCTTAAAGTATGAAAAAATATCAAAATCATTAATAATTAATGAGTAAAACACAAAGGAAATCAGCTAGCGAGACGTAGTTTGGAAAAGTGGCAGTAAACACCCATAACGTAACTTTAGAGGCGAATTCTTCTTTCAATACTGAGGCACGAGCAGGCGCTAGTCATGAAGCAGGGTGTGACCGTTAACAAAGGGAGGGTGCATATAATCACTGACGATTCCCGGCAGGATCAAGGAGCAGAACTTACCGCCAAGCACCAATGCATGCCAAGATGAATAGGAATTAGAACTATATCCATTGCGAACAAGTCGACTTTCTTCGTCCAACGTCGTAAACTAGCATGTCCGGTTTTCATGAGTTTCGGGTAAAAGAAAGTGTTAAATGCATGAACTTTAGGTCCACATTTCTTGCTGCGTTCAGCTATCATGTGCAAATAAGCATTAACAACTTCATCATTCAGCCATGTTTGTGGTCGTAACGTTATTATGTCTCCTCTAGTGATACGTCCAATTGGCAACTCTATAAGAAGTTCGTTTGAAGCACCATGGCCTAGTGCTTTGTCAATCTAAAGTGAAACAAAGATTTATTTATTTCGATTCTATATCATACGACAACTATCACGCGTGTTTAACTATTCTATATATGCGTCCTATTGTTTTAACACCTTGTGTAAAGAACACTACAATATACATGCAATAATTATTTGATTAAGCTTCAAATAATGACTACACTTTTTTATACCCTCCGTTGTGTATACGTGTGTATACTTCTACATCACAAAAAAAAACACAACAGACTTACGACATTGTTCATTTCATCAGTGAGTTCTTGGAATGTATCGACCTAAAAAAGAAAACATTAATCTAGACTTAATAAGTTTACATTCTACACGTCTGCATGGCGAATCTATAGGTCCAATAAACTTTCAACTTAGTACAGGGTATTTTATTTTTCATTATTCATGAATGCACTGTTTGAGTTTTCTACCGCAGACCTCCAAATATAATGGTTTAGGTAAGTCAAGGATCAGGGAAAGGATTAGTTTAAAAGAACGAATTCTCCGACTTAAATTGAGGAAAGTTAGCATGGAAATTGAGCCAGAAATTCAAATCCATATCTTTTTAATTTGTGTTCACTAGACGGCTTTATAGTTACTAATGGGGAATGCCTGACGCTCTGCCAGAACTCAGTTGCCAGATTGAGTATACCTGCATGCAAGTGATGTTACTCGACATGTATATATATACTGACTGGTCGCTAGCTTCATCACATTCAGTAGCTATTCGACAATTTTAGAGTTGCTGAAGTGTCGCGCAGTCGCGGGCATGCATTCTGGGACTCAGGGATTTTTCTGAAGTGTCGCGGGCATGCATTTTGTGGTTGTACTGGCATAATAAACTGAATCTTATATGGCAAGTTTAAACATACTGTACCTATATGTATACGCGGTTACAGGAGCCTGATAAACTAAACCCACCTCTTCCTCGATAACGGGACTCTCTCGTTTTCCCTGTATTCTTTCCTTCACCTAAACAGGGTGTAAACATGTAAGCAATTTTCTTGTTGGTAGTTCAGGAGCAACATGTAGCTACTTTGTTCAAAAATTGGTTAGCGCTAATTCTGGCTAATTTTATGCACCCTGTACAGGGTGTATAAACGACACTGGACCTTTTCCCAAGAAAGAATCACTTTGTTCTTAAGAACAAAAGATTTTAGGCCCCTGGGAATTTAAAATAGCTTCTAATCGTATTCCAGGAGCATAACTGTCGAATTACTAGGTCGTATTACTATTTTAAATTCCCCAGGGGCCTAAAATCTTTTGTGCTTAAGAACAAAGTGGATTTCTTGGGAAATTCCGAGGTTGCGTTTTTTTTGATACACCCTGTATGTTAACTTTGACGACGTACGCAATTTACATAGCGTTTTGAAATGTGTTACATCCTCAAGGGAATAGAGTTGAAGACCGTACAGTCGAATTGTATGGTAACAGGTTAGTTAGCACATACAACGAGATTGACATTCTTAAACGTGTAAATGATATCCTTTTGTTCGTTTAGTTATGCTTATTGAATTTGTGTAAATGCTATTGAAATTGACCTTTATTCTTAAGTGAACAATTCATGTAATTGAAAATTAATAAATGTTAATGATTTTCGGCTCGTTTAAATGAATATACTAAAGTTTTATTGGTGTATCGACAAATGTTATTGAATGTTTGTTTGTGTTTAATGCGGGGCAGAAGGTGTAGAACCCTGTTTGGTTGTACGTGTTCTGCGTCTCTCCTTATCACAAAACGTTTGCAAAATATAAATTCCATGGTTTACTTTTTGTATAAAAAGGTGTTTTCTACTGAACATAAGTCATCTTTCTATAAAATGGTGAAAATATACTGAGAATGAGCTACTGCATAAACATGGACTCTTTAAAGTATTAACCAAAAATATACTTATGATATTAACCGAACTATGCTAAAGGTAACTATTACTTCTTTACGTATTGCTTCAAGTTTTAGCTTTTCCTTCGCTAGTTTTCTTTGCTGTTCGAGATAATCTGTACATATTAAATGCAAAAACCCAAGCACAAACCCCAGGGCCTTTTTTAAGAAATCATCAGTGGGGGGGCATCATCGAAAGGGGACGTAACAAGTTGGTGGTGTATTATATGTGTATGAAGACGAAGGGTATTCTTGTATTCTTGAGTCTCTGTGGCTTGATTTCCTGCGTTTTCAGAGACAATTTTTGATATATCCCATCTAAACGGGCCAGGTTTTGTTGTGAGAATACAATAACTTTCCTCTAAACTCAGTTTTTTTCCATTTTTGGCTTATACTTTGGACAAAGGACCTTCACTGGGGGCAAAAATAGCTTACTGGGGGGGGCGAACATGGGGGCTGGGGGGGGCTTTTGCCCCTCCGGTACATTAGTTAAAAAAGGCCCTGTCAAACCCCGAACAGAGAGTTTATCTGCAGTTTGTCCCTAGCTTAATGCTGACGAACGTTAAGCCCGCCGCACACTAGAGCTATCAGCTTAGCAAAGTTTCACTCGTGACTGTTGGCGTAAGCAAGTTCCCCCAGTGTGCGGTGGCGTTTTGAGCGCTATTGTTCACGCGTGCCATCGGCACCTGATATTCAACATGTTGAACAATTTTGTGCACGAGTGAACATTTCCTCCAAGTGTGCGCGCGTGCAAAGCTATCGCCTTACAATGTCATACGAATACGCATACGTAGAAGTGCTAATCGCGACAAATAAAATGGCGGCGAGTAGTGATTTGGTGGCTGAAGCAATGTTGGAAGACAAGATAGCTGATATTTGGCCGGACTATCCTTGTCTATACGACGTAAGGTGTCCTGAATTTAAAAATCGAGATATGCGCGATAAATCTGTTTTTCCAAGTTTTCCAGTCATTTCGTCATTTCGACTCCAACCTTGGTTAGTGAGAGAGTTTGCGGAAATACTGGCCTACCCAATTTGCCAAATTATTAACAATTCATTTCAGCAAGAAATATTACCATCAGGTTGGAAACAGTCAAACATCTCCCCCATTCCCAAGGCAAGTGTTCGCCTGTGTTTCATAACTCGTTGCCAAAATATCTAAACCAAGAGATTGAGAGGGTAGAAAAACGTTTCCTGAGAAGAGCATATCCGGACCTCTCTTACGATAACGCTATCAAAATCTCGATGTTAGATTCATGTAGATCAGCTGCTTGCCTCAAACTCTTTGAAGAAGCCCAAGATCATAAATTACACTCATTAGTCCCTCAGGAAAAAGTCTGTTCATATTCCCTAAGACGATGTAGCAAATTCTCTATACCTCGAATTCGAACTGATCGGTATAAGAACTCATTCATAATCGCTAACAGTCTTCAACAATAGTTAAATTTTTGTAATTGTAAGATAACCACATTCTAATCTAATTTTTACCTATTATGTATATATTATTAGGTCCCTTTTTTTATTTTTATCATTTAAAAGCCTGTAAAGGTTTCTAGTAGACTCCTAGCCCTAGATAATAATTTTGTATATATATATAGTTAGTATTTTTGTGTAATAAATGGGCGAATAATAAATAAATAAATAAAAAAAAAAAATTGTACATCGTATACAATTCAGTTGTTTTTATTGTAACTGCAAATTACGATTATTAAAGTCAATCAATCAATCAATCTCCTGATAAATGATAGAATACATGAATTACAAGTATTTGAAAGTATTTTTCGTCATACTTACTTCAACTTATATACATGCAGTTCAAGTATATAATGTTAAATTTTGGAGTCTCACCATTTCTTAATCCAATTGTCATCCAATAAGTTAAATGACCTAGAAATAATATAACATACATAACAATTATTGTGTGCTATTATTTTTTCATATCAAACGCTTGACGTCAATCGTGTGATATGATGTTACAACCAGTGAAATATGGTTACAACTCCATATTTGGCAGCCATTGAGTTGGTTAATTCTTTTGAATAAATAATAATGGCATAATACGTGGATAATTCCCTAATGAGACGATATATTTACCTTTCCTATACAGTAACTCGGGGTTAAGAAATTATTTTTTAACTCTTTCGGAGGCACATGAGCAACAAGAACTATTACAATTTTAGGTAGGTGCAGTACTACAGTAAAACACTTTCTAAACACATACCTTCGTGATGGACGATTATTTGGCTGCAACTCAAGAATTTCTAAAAGCATTGCAAGTTAAAAGAAAAGTCAAATGTTATGGACATATAACTATAGTGTTTATTATCGATTGTATAGTCACTTTCCTTAGCAGGCTAGATTCATGACTAAGGTGATAAATGTTTGATATAATGTATGGCATATGTAAGGACCAGGACAAACTGGGCCACATTGTTAAGGTGCGTTTACACGCTGCGATTTGTCGGGCCGATTTTATACACATGCACGTTAATGATATTTGAAAAATACGTGGCAAACGTCATCATGACGACATCATCAACTCAAAATATTCGTCATTAACATTCAGCAAAATTGAAAATCGGCCCGACTATATAATCGCAGCGTGTACCTTTATATACGAAAACATTGTTTCCTAACTATAGTTCTCGATGGTGAGCAAACCAGAAAACATTTGCCAGAAACATTTTCTATAGAGTAAATCACTTCTGAGTAAAGTAGTCAATTACAACAAACATTTGCAATTTCGCATGCTGTGGTAATTCCATGAGACATAGCAGTGGTTGAAAGTTAAAAGTTAAGAAGTATTGTTTGCGAGAGAATATTTGGACTTGCAAAAACAAAATGTTTCTGAATTTATTGGCTAACATTTTTGTTTCCGTAAAGACAATTTTGTTTGAACAAGGCACGACAATTTACTGAAGGGTGAGCAAAAAGGAAAACAATTGAGGAAACTTAAATGTGTTTTACATAAAGACGTTTCCTAGTTTGTCCAGATAATTCGGATAATTCACAAACCTTTTGAACCACTTGCAGACGAGGCTCTCGACGTTTCAGCTGCACCAGAAGACATTCTCAGTGGAGATGCTTGAACCTTGACTGCTGCAGGCTGACTCAGACGACAGAACTGAATGTTTAGCTTGTGACTTCCTACAAAACGGATTAAAATGTCAGAAATGGTAGAAATACATTGCAAGGTTTTCACCTTTCAAGAAAGATGGAAGTCAATGTCTTTTCTACAGGGATGTAGTGAGTAGGTGTAGGGATGTGTGTGGGGAGGGGGTGTAAAGCCCTCCAACACTTAAAGGGGGGAAAACAGGTAAAATTCAAGGTAACATTTTGACATTTTCAAATAAAATTTGGGTGATAAAGTCGCTAGATTTTGTTAAGTGATAACTAAAATAGATGTTAAATTGCTTGAAAGAACCTGCATGATCTCTTTAAAAACCTCCACATAACTGAAATTCAGTCAAGATAAATTCACTAATTACAAGAATAAATGGATGTCACTTAAAACCTTCAAATTTGGGCTTAAGCATGCCTTACAACGACTTTAGACCACCTTAGGGCAACATTAACCCGACTTAGACCCACTTAGACCACATTAAGACGACTTTAGACTACCTTTCGACGAATTAACCCGACTTAGACCCACTTAGCATGCCTTACAACGACTTTAGACTTACTCGAAAAATGGCGGCGTGAATAGTACACGTAATATCATGCAAATTATATACATATTTTGCCTTGCGCAATTTTGCGAGTTACTGCCTGTATTGCCTAATTGCTCGCCCATGAAATTGCAAAATTGGGACAAATTTCTCGCGGAGTGAGTCGTCTGGTTTAAATCTAATCTATGGCAGTACTTTGGATGCCAGGAGCTTCAGTTCCTTTTTTCCACTATTTTTCGCTTTTTATCTCTGGGTTTATATAGTACTGTTCCAGATCGTCTTTCAACGGGTCAAGTGGCTCTCGTTTGTTGTTTTTTCCACCTTTTTCTATAAAAATTGCCAGAAATAATTATTATGTATATTATTGACGCGCTTTTTCTTTGTTATTCATAGGGCTGTATTTAGCAGAGGTTAAAACAATAATGATAACATCGATACTGTATATATATTGAAATGTATGCTGTAGAAATGCAAGAAATACAAGAAAATGTCATATGGCTATGGCATTTCGTTAATAAGTCTCCTACAACATGACCACCGTCACGTCATGTACAAACCAAAAAGAATCATTGTTGAAATAAACAGTTTAGATATCTGGGGCCGGTTGTATAAAAGTCTTAAGTACGTTTTAACTACTCGTTTTGTAGTTAAATAGTAGTTAACTCTAATTCTGATTGGTTAACTTTCGCACTAACTATAGTTAACTTTAACTACTTTTTTATATAACCGGGCCCTGATAGTTCTGAACAAGTGCTAAAATATGATTAATTTGGGAGTCACTATTTTATATACGTGTTCACGTCAAATTTCGCCCATGTGGACAACAAATGGGAAACTCAAGGACACTCTTAAGGAAATACCTGCGTTCTGCATATTCTGGATCCGACTTACCTTCCCTAATTCACCCAATAATTATAATGAAATGCTATATTTCAAGCAATACAAATCGATTCGAATGCACAATCGAACTAGGAAACTCAATGCTTATTGTAATTGGGACAGACAAGGAATAATCTTACTTGTAATATAAAATATCTTACTTGTTTTTGCCTGTTTTTCTTTGGTATTTTTTCGTTCTGCTTCGGCTGGTGGATTTGCAGGCAATGTTCCTGTCATATTATCATTTGATGTACCTGGGTCTACAAAATACAGGTATGATTTAATAATAATTCTTAATGTAGCTTTCTGCAGGTATATTGAAACAACAACAAAATTATATATACTTACTATTCGGTGGCAATGTCGAAGACTGTTCATCATGAGACAGCAAATTTCCGTCAATTATACGTGATGCTAAAATAAGACGAAATAATAGAAATTGAAAAATAATGATTGAACTTAGAAATTTAGCAACTATTGGATGCATGAGTTAGTTGATAGAGTCTCAAAATATCTTACTTGTTTTTGCCTGTTTCTCTTTGGGATTTTTCGGTTCTGTTGTTTCTGGATTTGCAGGCAATGTTCCTGTCATATCATTTGATGTACCTGGGTCTACAAAATAAGTATGATTTAATAATAATTCTTAATGCAGCCTTCTGCGGGTATATTGAAACTGAACAACAAAATTAGATATACTCATTGTTCGGTGGCAATATTGAAGAATGTTCTTCATGAGACAGCAACTTTCCATCAATTGTATACGTGATGCTAAAATAAGACGAAACGAGAAAAATAATTCTTCATGACACCATACTAAATATAGATATATTTGTGTGCCTGTGTGTGTGTACACAGTCATGACCAGGGTCTGGTGATGGCTTGTTGATAATCTGAGAGGCAGGCAGTTTCGCAGGAAGTTTTGTAATTGGTGTAAACACGAAATTTCTTCTATTTCTTAAGTTTTCCGCCTGCATATGGGCACAATATTTAATCGAACAGCAGTAGAAATCAGGGGCGTAGGAAGGTATTCAATATTGGGGGGCCCAAGCTCACGAGGCGCCAACCTCCGTCGCAGGGTACTTTCACCCTGGGTACGAGGTTGACGAGGCGCCACCATGGTTGGCGCCGAGCTAAAAACTAACCTGGGGGGTTAGGGCCGGAATGCACAAGATCTGGGTTTGGTGACTGGCAACATACAGACTAGTCCCTAGTCCTCTGTGCGCTCGTGACAGGCAAGAGCCCGTCCAATGTTGGATATACAGCATCTCAAAAAGATTGTTGACAATAGAAGAAGGGCCGCTGAGAAAGCAAAACAAAGAAGCGCTTTGATTTTCTGTTGAAGCCTGACATGACAAAATGAAGTACAATGTAATAAGTAATATTATTCTAATTGCAGTTTATTACACTAAGAATCCAATTACCAGCAAATATCAAAACGTTCCATTCTAACAGTGTTCATTAATGGATCAAAACTAACAAATTTCACCAAAATATCAACATTTTTAACATGTAACAGTTAATACTACTTAGTGAGCCGTCATATTGTCATGGGTATTCATATGATTTTCAAGTTCACTTGCAATGTCAAACTCAACATCACAGACACAACAAATATACCCAATACCAGTTGGTTCACTTGCTTCTAATTCTTGACAGACATCACATTTGTAGGAGGTACCATGGTCGCTATCCTTGTGCTTTTTTAAACTTTCAAGATCTGGCAACTGTTTGTCACACTTGTCACAATCATAATGATTGCCACTAGATTTTTCATTAGAATGCCCTTGCACATCTTGTGATGGAATAATTTCTCTGCCACAAGTGGCGCACAATAACAAGCCATCTTTTAAATGCCTTCTTCTGTGACGATTCAGCCATTGTCGTTTTCTGAATATTTTCTTGCATATAGTACACTCAAAACTCTGGTTTTTCTTGTGTACTGTATGTAATCTTGTATGATTGGCTAAGGTGGTAGATTTGGTAAATATTTTGTTGCAAACATTACATTCATAAGGTTTGTCCCTGGTCATTTGATTGGTTAGCAGCGATGTTGACCACTTTCCGGGGAGTTCTGACCGGGCAACTCATCAGGGGCACAAATATAAGCTCTGCCATTGGCCAATCTTAACAAATATCTGAGTTCTCATTGGCTGCATAATTTTGACCGATCATAGCGAGTCAGCCTGGTCAGCCTGAATATATTTATAGAACTGCAAAGGTTCAACAAAGTAGCACAGCCAGAAATCCCTATGTCTGCTAGTATTTACGAGACCGTACAGTCCGCGTTTGCGAAAAACGATATCTTCAAGATATTGAAGTTGATCTAAAGAAACGAATAGACGCTTCACCGAAGAGTTCTGTTGAAGAGCTAGTGAGCGCCATCAACAACACAAGCTTTTGCCTTGGGAGAAATTTTGGTGCCGAATCATATACATCCCGAAGTACGTTCGAGATCGAAAGAGCAACTGTTGTACGGCCCTAAGGTAAGGTCCTATACTGTTTATTTGTGCGCAAAGTATTGACCCGCGTAGGTGATGAGGTGAACTGATTTACATAATATTGCGGTCAAGACTTTGACCCAACGCTTTATAATAATATACTTTATAGATAAGATTTACAGCGAACCAAGTTTAATACCCAGGCGAATCGGAAGTTTGTTTATGCTTTTTGTGGACTAATGTTAGTTTAATATTATCTATATCTATACTGGATTTATATAATGTATATGGAGCAATATACAAAGGCAATACCACATGGCATAGCTTGGTGTAAATGTGTAATACGATCATGTGTTATTTTGTGAAATTCATGTTTTTAATCCACAGCCACAGACGTAGTTTCAAAGAGCACACATTCAATAATTCAAATATTTAAATGTCTGATCAAGTGAAGTGAAATCCCAACCTCGTTCCCAGGCTCTTCTCTCTTGGGGAGATAATACCCTGGATGGAGCTGGTCACGTGTCACGCGGATTTCGCGTGATAAATTGAGAATACACTTAGGGAGGGGTGGTACAGGAGCGTGTTGTCTTCTGTGATATTGTTGCGTTTGAAAAAAAGTATTTTGGGGCGATGAATTGAAAATTTGCAACAAGAAATTGTGACAAAACTGTTGTTATAAAATAGTCGCATTCATCATCATGTCACTACCTACTGTATCCTGGAGTGTTGAGTTACATTTCAAGCGATAAGTTGGATCAGATTTCAATACACAACGCTTGTCAAGCCAAGGAAAGCACGCGTCGCACGGTATTTTAATATAAAACACAATCAATAAAACATATCTTCTATAGACTGACTGATATGATTGTTAACAGTGTTGAACCTTATCCTGTCTGGTATTCAAACTGCAAACAAAATTGATTTTTTTAATGCTGACATATGGAATTGCTATAAAATATCGAGATCCTACTGTGTGTAAACATTAACAATGCTATCCAGAGGTTAAATCTCGTTCAAGATTGTAAAATATCCCGCCTTGGCATCGCTAAACGCGACGATCAAGAAGTATGTCGAAGTATAACTTTATGTTACCAAACGTACGGTAAAATTATCCGATAAAGGCAAATTCAACGACTCTTCCGTGCGTGCGGTACAACTTGAATATTTACGATAAAACCAGGGCCTTTTTTAAGAAATCGTCAGTGGGGGGGCATCATCGAAAGGGGACGTAACAAGTAGGTGGTGTATTACAGGTGTAGGAAGGCGAAGGGGGGTCTGGGGGTCCTCCCCCAGAAAATTTTTGTATTCTTGAGTCTCTGTGGCTTGATTTCCTGCATTTTCAGAGACAATTTTTGATATATCCCATCTAAACGGAGCCAGGTTTTGTTGTGAGAATACAATAACTTTCCTCTAAACTCAGTTTTTTCCCCTTTTTGGCTTATACTTTGGACAAAAGGGACCTTCACTGGGGGGGCAAAAATAGCTTACTGGGGGGGCGAACATAGGGGCTGGGGGGGCTTTTGCCCCTCCAGTACATTAGTTAAAAAAGGCCCTGGATAAAACATATGTAATTATACTTCATGTGTGTTAGTATACACGTCCACACTTTAAATCCTAAATAGTTTTCTTCTTCTTTCTAGCTTGATCTAATATAATATACAAAAGGGATTTAGAATACAGTTATTTAGTATCTGCTGGAAGTATCCATATCACTATGCTATTGTGTCTGTGCATATGGTCTGTGACTGTGAGACATCAGTGTCCAATAAGCCGACTTAAAGTCTTTGTCCTATAGTATAGACAAAATTTAGTGTACAACTATGTTTTTATTTTGCTGTACTATACACTCTACAGCTGATTCAATGGGACTAAATTAACTCTGAAGGACTAAATTTTACATATATATATATATATATATTATATATCTGTGGAAAGGGTACGCATCAGTTTTATGAATTATGTCTCGAATTATGTATGAAAAATATTTTGTAAACCTGATGCGCTATCATTTCTTTGCATATAGCCTATATTTACAATACAATACTATATCGTAATTTGTATTTTCCCCCAGCTGCGGACGAGGCTTTTGCCTTCACTCAGGCTTCAGACTTGTACATGTTTATAGAATCGGCAACAAGAAGGAAGTTCTCGAATAACATAAATCATAATTTACCACATTTCCCTGAGAATTTTTGTATCTTACTACCTTCTAAACTGTAAAATGCTTCAACAGATTTTAGAGTGGACATCAATCTCCGGCTCTCCGCATGTTTATAGCTTGGCATATTACAAAAATATTATAAATATAGGTTTCTATATTTGTAGTGACGATTGATTTAATAATATATAGACTAGATCCAGAGGCGTCTGATATGAAACCGTGCTCGATAGAACATTAAACAACAGCTCAAAAGCATACAATTTTGGTTGGTTACTTGACTTGTCTGTTGATAAAACTGTTTACTACGTTTTTAAAACTTAAAAGCAAACAAAAAACAAATTTTGCAAGTGTTTTAAACTATATATGATTCTCGAGATATATTATACATAATAATATCCCACTCCTTGCAATTAAAGTGTATAATTTTCAAGTGGAAGCATGTAATATGATACTTCTCCTCATCTTCTCCTCACCCCCATAGGCAATAAAAATTTAAAGAGACACGTGACCAGTGAGCTCTATATATATATATCTGGAGTGAGAACTTATGTCCAAAAAGTGAAGCCAAAGATGGCGGAAATTGACGTCCAGTGCCAATCCCTTTCTATTGTTTTCGACCGCGCGGTTTGCACAAGCCGGCAAGGAGTGTGCCGAAATTTCGTGTTTTTACTCCGATTTAAACAATAACATCATGATTTTATGAACTAATAACTTGATTAGCGATGCGATCTGTTAGTATAAACTGGAATTAGCTAGAAAAATGGTATGAAAACTGTTTATGACCTTCATGAGTTTGGACGTCAATTGCCGCCATCTTTGGCTTCACTTGGCCTATTGGCCGAACATTAGAAGTTCTTACTCCAGATATATATATGGAGCTCACTGCACGTGACCAGCTCCATCCAGGGTTTTATCTCCACAGAGGGAAAAGCCTGGGTACGAGGATGGTGAAATCCCTAAGGAGTGATTTGTTGGAGTCAGTGAGACTGAAAATTGCTATATGGGTCCCATCTTATGAGGTTAATTTTTGGCTGAAGCTGCCCCCAGAGTGCAGCAAATGGTGTTTCCGAGGTTCAAAAATCAAAATTTTTCTGGGGGGCATGCCCCCAGACCCCTCTAGGTTGCTCGCGCCTTCGGCGCTCGACAAATTTTGCGACTTCGGCGCAAACTTGGATTGTCAGATATTTTGATAACGTACGAAAAATCCTGGATCCGCCCCTGTTTTATGTTGTGCTAAGCAGCTGTATCGAGTAAATCTTTTGTCACAAACATCGCATTGATAAGGTCTGTCTCCAGTGTGCATTCTTTTATGTTGTGCTAAGCAGCTGTAAATCTTTTGTCACAAACATCGCATTGATAAGGGCTATGTTGTGCAAAGTTGCCAGAGTGAGTAAATCTTTTGTCACAAACATCGCATTGATAAGGCTTGTCTCCAGTGTGTGTCCGTTTGTGTGCCGCTAAGTATCTTGAACATGAAAATCGTTTCTTACAAACATCGCATTCATAAGGTCTGTCTCCAGTGTGTGTTCTTTGATGTCTTGTTAAATATCTTTTATGTGAAAATATCTTGTCGCACAAGTCACATTTTATAGACATGGCTATAATAAATACACCGTTGAGCGTTTGATTGATTTTTCCTCTGTACGGTCAAACTTTGATGAAAAATACCTTTGATGTCTTTAAAATTTATCTTTTAATATAATACTTTTCACACAGTCACAAAGAAAATATGGCGCGTAAATTGAATATTGCAAATTTTCAATTACTAAGAGTGATGCTTCCGCTTTACAAAAGCAAATTTTCGTTTAATGTGGTGTGAGATTTCGCAATATTGTACCTGACCATGATTATATATTGTGAAAAGCAAAACGAAAACATGGAAACATGAACAAGGAAAATGAAATTAGGATGTCCAATCCATATAGTCCAATCAGAACCAATCAGTACAAGTTGTTTCATTCATGTGAAGGGGTGGGGCTTAATAGAGAGAATGCGACCAGCTGAGCCAACAGACCTGGAGCATAGATTAGAGAATGAATAGATAGCTCACTCCTTTGATGTTTTTTGGCGCTTCCGACAGGTGCGACTTCCGGGTGGCCGCCATTACTCTGGCCAGTAAAGTGAAGCCAGAACGATTGGAAAATGTATTGTGAAATTGACATCGCGCGCATAAAAACTTAGTTTTTAGCGGTTGAGCGGCAGCACTCTCCCCTTGATGAGTAAAATTGTTTGAAAAATATAGAAAATTTAAAAATATGTTTATTGTCATATTAAACATTGTCACATTCAGTTTTCACTACAAATAATTTCCATTCACTCCTTTCAAAATGCTCATAATCATCTACCACCATTGTTTGAGCTAATAGCATGCATGAAGATTCATTTTATAAAGTAATTACTTCATCCAAACTTGTCTACAATAACATGTAGTAATTCCAAAAGCTGGGACTAGAACTCTGATTCTCAAGGGTTAATCATATCACAGCCATTCCTTTTTGTCAAATGTTTTTATGAATACCAAGTCCACATTAGTTGATGCTAATTTGCTAAAGAGCCTCAAAAGTGTGTCCATCACATTCCATCTTGCTAGAGTTTCTATGGATTACATGTTAAAGCTTTTTCAGTCTCAGGATGCATATAAATTACACCATCAAGTTCGAGAGCAGAAAACAGGCATCTTCAACTAAAAAAGGAAGAAAGAGCAAAAAATACAAGTCAGCCATCTATAAACTACATCACACATATTGTAGTTTGATGCCATCTACAATAGTGAACCGATATTGGCCTAGTAGCTCAGTGGTTTGACCATTGGACTAATAAATCAAAGGTTGCACGTTCAAGCCCTGCCAGGCTGAGTGATTTTTCACTCTCCTTGGTATGGTCCACTCCTGACTACGATACAAAACAACATGAGTCTCGAAATATCACCACAGTGAACCAAATCAACGAATCGGTCTTGTAGCTCAGCGGTTAGAACATTGGACTAGTAAACCAGAGGTCGCAGGTACAAGCCCTGCCAAGGCTGAGTGATTTTTCACTCTTCTGGGTCTGGTCCACTCAATCAATCAATCAAACTTTATTTATCCACGGTACTATTTCACAAAGACAAAAACTAAAATATTTACAAGATGTGATCTTCCAATAGGCCGTGCTACGTATGATTAATTACATGCAAATATAAAAAGAATTTATTAAGTTAATACAATAAGATTAAGAGGAAAAAAAGAAGATAAATTCATTATCAAGAATTATTACCACTATTTGTCACTAGAGCCCTTTTGAAAGTTGACAATGAACCCAAATTTTTTATGTTAGGTAATAAATCATTCCAAGCTACAGCTCCTCTGTACGAGAATGACTTTTTACAAAAGTTGGTATTTGGCCTCGGGAGTGTCAAGTTAAATTCAGCCTGCCTAGTTTCATGATTATGAAGTGTACTGGTTTTCGTGAATAAATCAATTAGGTAATCAGGCACCATATTATTATTTACCTGATACATAGTAGTACATAATTGATTATTTCTTCTGAGACTTAGATTAGGTAAATCTAATTATTTAAGTATATCAGCTGACCTCAGTGAAGCAACAACCAATATCTTATATCTGAATAAGTTGGACTAACTGCACTTAAATAAATATCTAATGCAAGAAAACAGTGAAGTTCAAAAGAAATGTTTAACTTGGAAGTTGATTTTCAAAGACTTTATTTCATTTCTAACACACAGGCAGAGAAATGGTGATGGTCTGATGGAAAAACATACATCAGATAAATATTGTATATCTATTGTAAGAATGAGTTCATGATACGGAGCTCGGTTGCAATGTTATTTATACTCTTTATACTAAGGTTAGCGAGAAATATTCTGTACAAGACTGCAACAAAAGCTGTGCTGAGAATTGTCAAATTGTATATGGACTGTAGCTTTCATATTTTATAAACTTCATTTCAAATAATATTCATGTTACTTTTGAATGAAAACATACATGCGATGAAAAACTGCACAAGTCAAAAAAATCTATTTTGATATCATCGATAAACACACAGCTCCAATAATCCGATGTACTTGCTAATTCCCCGGGATTGTATTTTTTAGAAGTTTAGTGCCGTTGAATTTTAGTACACTTTGCCTGTGGGCGAATACCTCATAAATAATGAACTACGAACTTGAAATAACCAATAGCTATCCCGTCATGAAGAGAGCTTTATTTTCATGTATGATATGTCTATATAGCTTGTGTATTTCCATTCAAACATTACTACAAATTTTGTATGTTTTCAGCTTTCAAGCGCAGGACTTTAAAGAACGGATACCGGTGTCACAGCGGATTTGGCCCCCTCAAAATGGTCCCCCCGGGCCATATCCGCTAGCGGATATGGCCCGGGGGGGCCAAATCCGCTAGCGGATATGGTCCCCTCTCGCGGATTTGGACCCCCCCTCGCGAATCTATCGTATGGCATATTAAATATCGAATGAAAACGTTTTGAATCATCTTTACATCTAACAGAGAAAAAGCGTACGAAGATTTTTGGGATTAAAATGTTCCTGTAAATTTTCTCGCGGTTTTGGACTGGAGGAACTATATTTTGCTGCAACCAAAACTGCATTTCACTGCCAAAAATATATTTCACTGCCACTATGATATATTTAACTACGAGAAGTAGATTTTATTGCAATCAGAACTATACATAGTACAGTTCCCATTTAAATGTTATGTCTCAGCAGTGGGAAATACAAAGTTGTAAATGTTAACAGAATTTAAATAAACTAATCATTTCAATTAAACTGAGTACGCAACCAAAGAAATACTAGCTAATTCTTATCTAGAAATAGGCCATGTGCCAGCAATTACTCTGTTGACAATTGTCAATTGATTGATTTTTTCGGTGCCATTTTCCCGTAAATTTAATTTCCATGCGCTTTCACTAGTGGTAGACAGAAAAATTTCTCTTAATTCTGCTTCGGTCCTGGAAACGATTACTAATCTGTTATTTGTGTCTGTTTCCGCATTAAATACCATGCCTACAGTTATGTAAATTTTAACTTTCAATTTAGATAACTTAAATGGTTCTGAATGGAATCCCATAAACAATAGGTGATGACTCATAAGATAAAAATGGTGATCAGAATACATATAAATACGCGCGACCATTGAATCGAACCAACTCATTGTAGTTGTTATTTTGCGGTGATACAGCAGTATCTACTATTAACTTTCGTAAATGTTTGTTGC
Source organism: Trachythela sp. YZ-2020 (assembly GCA_016169945.1). Taxonomy (NCBI): domain Eukaryota; kingdom Metazoa; phylum Cnidaria; class Anthozoa; order Malacalcyonacea; family Clavulariidae; genus Trachythela; species Trachythela sp. YZ-2020. The sequence continues at coordinate 1,292,195 of JADLSH010000070.1, read as the reverse complement.
CGTTTTTAATCAAAACGTCAGATATTTAATTTTTATGCCAATATGGCAAAGATTTTAACCGAAGAAAAATATTCAGACAATTACTCTAAAACCAAATCATATGCAGCACAAAAATACTTGTAGACTTTTGCGCGAGAACTTTGTAAACAATAATATACTTATTGTTTACAAAGTTTTTGTCTGCCTATGATTTCATAGGGGGGACCATTTCCGCGGAAGGGGTAGGTAGGTAGGTAGGTAGGTAAAACTTTATTTTAACACGTTAGCCACTTCAACTAATTGATTGATTTCCAAGTGGGACGTGATTTTTCTACAAATATTTACAAATGAATAAAAAAAAGTACACACAAACTATATATAAAATCAACTATATTACTTATAAGTATAATTATCAATTATTTATTAAGGTTACTCCATATGATGAAAACACTGATTCCATCATTTTTTACATTTTTATATATTTGAATTGAGGGACTGAAAATCTTTCGATCCTCACAGATTATTTTCAAAAATATTAAAATGCGACCGAGATATAACTGAAAATGTTTTAAATTCGAATAATTTTGCTGCGAAAATAGTAATTGTAATTGACATTCTGCTAATTGGTGTTAACTCAATACCGGATGGGGATGCAGGTGAGAAATTTTGTAGCAACGCACATACCCAATAGCTCATGTCCTGAATTTCGTTTTGCTGATTTAGCTTGCTCCTGATTCGCTTTGCTCTCCCTACATTTGCGTTCTGGCGGCATATTTTAATGTTTTTGTTTTGCCTGTTACGCACTTATAACAAACTAGATAATCAATAAATGACACAGAACCACCTTGCCCAGAGCACCTTGCTAAAAGTACTTTGATGAGGTTCGATCTGATTGGCTTACAGTTTGAAGTGAGAACAGAGGGCGGAGAAACACAACAGGGAGTGGAAAACCCCCACGAAATCTCTTTTGGCCTTTTACACAGAATGAAATATTCTCAGATTGTCCCCACAAAAAGAGAAATGCACCGTGCACGTTTTATCCGATTCCTTCCAAACTTTGCCACAATGTAGAACAATAGTTAAGGAGCAAAAGTGTGTTCGCGTTTTTCGTTTAAGGTGGCTCCCTACAGTAATGCATGAGATGATCGCGGGACGAGAGTCAAAAACGCGGCAAAGATATGTCCAGCTGTACGGCTGTTGAAGCTCGTGAACTGAGTAAATGGAAGGATTCAATTGGACTTAAATCGATCTAACCCTCAACAGTATTTTTTGGTAGTCCATGGCTCTCAAATATATTGAATAAACGTCAAAATCAAAAGATAAAAACAACATTTGCCACTCGTTTTTGCACATCTTGCGCCCGCAAACTATCATTCACTAGTCAGCGACGTTTTTATGTAGGGCAAATTTCACCCAATTTTGACCCAATTTTTCACCTTTATATGCGTTTTACTCTTTAGTTTTATCGGTAACCTATCTTCAAATTTTGACCATAAATTTTAATTTTGGTAAATTTTATATATTTCAATTTTAAAAAAAATCGCTAGTGTAGAAATCTTTATATAAAATTTTCGAGTTTAAAAAAATTGCACACTAGCGATTTTGATTAAACTTTCATAATAGTTTCAGAACATTATGCTTAAAACTTATATGAAATAAAAAAGATGGGTCACCGACTTTGTTTTTTAGATACGGACAATTTTATGCGCATAGTAACCACATTTCAGGCTTACGTCTTGTTACTATGGCAACGATGACACTACCTGAACCGGGTTTTAAATATTCCATAGATGGTGAATATTTATACCCTCGAGTATAAAAAACTTCGTCATCTGCGATAATACTCGTTTAAAAACGATTTATTATAAAGCTAAAATAACTGTAGGGAGCCACCTTAACGCCATAGTTTTCGAGTTATAGGCATCCGTTCTACCGTGTATACAAAATTTGTGTGAGTCAACTTGTCTGCATTATATCAAAGCAAATACAATAGCTGTCAAAAAATGCGAACACACTTTTGTTTTTTGATTATCTGAGATGGGAAATATGATGTTTTGCAGGTCCTAGGGTTAAATCGGCGGCGTGCAAATCTCGTGACGCGAAGGAGGTCAGATTTTCAAAAGTAGCCCGTAGCAACCACAGTGTTTTAAAATATAGCATTTTTGTTAAATTGCTGGTTACAACAATGATTTAGCATCACGTACACAAAATTTGACGGCAAAAGCGTTAAAATTGAGCGCGCGGTGAGCATTTTTGTAAAACGCCATTTCATCATGTGGAGTAACCTTAATCAGGCTGGCATTGGCATTAGAGATGTTGCTATTAAATACGGACAAAGATTCGCTATTTCTAGCTTGTTCAGACAAAGAATTCCATATTTTTGGTCCTCTAAAACTAACACTTTTTTTAAGATATTCAGTTTTCGGACGCGGAAGGAAGAGAGTAGAATCTGATCCTCGTAAATTATGATGGTGGACTGTATTTGACATATTAAAAATATCATTTAGTTTGATCGGTGCCATATTGTGCAAAACCTTATACATGAGCCTGGCTGTAATCTGAGCCCTCTGTTCCTCCAGGGTTTTCCATCCAAGAAGACCAAGGGCCAGACTTGATTGACCATGCTCATTTTTACAATTCATTATAATTCTGGCACTTCTATTATGAAGCTTATGTAGTCGATTTGAAAGAGTAGTATTAATTGAGTCCCAGACTTCACAACAATAATCAAAATGAGGTTGGACAAGCGCATAGTAGACAGATTTCAAGGTGTCTTGATCCGTGGTCCTATGGTCCGGGGGGGCCAAATCCGCGGGGGGGCCAAATCCGCGGGGGGGCCAAATCCGCTGTGACACCGGTTTAAAGAGATATACAACCGATCTATTTGCCCGTATAACTTTGTAAATATTGAATCTACAACCTTGAAACAACTATGAGCGTGTTCGTCATGCATACAGCTTTCTAGCCATGCATAAAACATGTGTTTATCAACAAAATAGCTTTAAATATATTTTACTAAGTTCATTTCGCGCCGCGGTGACATTGGCGCTGCGAAAGACGTGAGTAATATTCCATTTGGATATCGCTTCATAAGTGACATAACTCAGCCAATATCAGACCTACAAGCACGAAACTGTACGTAAAATGTTTCTCTTGAACAGAGCTTTCGATCTACGCATCTTAGATGTATGAAACGTATGTAGTTCTGTGACGAAAATCGATGTATGTTTCGCGGGTCAAACGACGAAAATATATCGTGTGTACTAATTGTGCTGTAGTAGGGGTAAACTTTTTTGACGCGCCTGAAGTCAATAATCAAGATATATTCTCATGCTTCAACCAAAAGATAGCCCAGAAAAAGGCGATTTTTTTGTATATATATAACAGTGACCTATATCGTGTAAACAAGTTGTAGTTTTAGATGCCTACACGGCACACACGTGCGAAGTTGGATTTTCAACGTACTCGAACTAAATAATACAGTCTTACAGATATAGCTTAATGCGGCATATTGTTAGATAGCTCTTCTAAAGCTGATTCTATCCATATATAGCAATTATATATATCCTGTGTGCTAGTCTGTTCATGGTTAGACATGATAGCCAGAAAAAAACAGTGTAAACTTCGATTGATTCAAGGCAAGCAAAGCCGAAATGGCGAACTGAATACAAGCCGATCAAAGCTAAATGCCGACTACCTTGCGTGACGTCAGAAAATGGGCTAGACCCAGACTCTTTTTGGTTAGAAAATACGACGGCCAAGGTCCATCGAAAGCTAAGTTCAAAACGCCATAAAAATCTAACGATTTGGCCAAATTTAAAAAAATTTTCACGGATATACTAGAAATGATGCCAAGATTTGATAAAGCCAAAAAAATTTTTTGGGGTGAGGTGCACTTTAATTGAACCATGTAGACAACGAAGGAATCAAAATACAAATGTATTACTATTATAGGAACAAATGAGGGTTGTTTCGCGTGTGCCTATTGAGATATAAACAAAATCTCGACGTTTCGAGCTAAAGCCCTTCGTCAGGAGAAATTAGTAGACAGATAAACACATTACATCAGCTTTTATTGCATGATGCAGTGCCTGATCTGAATTGCTTCGCGTGCTGATCTGAATTGCTTCATTAACTTTGTTAATGATTTCCATCCAGCACTTCAGTTCACATGGGAGATCAGTGAGACCAGTGTATCATTCCTAGACATTCTCATTTCTATCAATGGTAATAGGCTAAGCACATCTGTCTTTTACAAGCCTACTGACTCCCACAGCTATCTTCTCTTCTCATCCTGTCATCCTAAGCACACTAAAACTGCTATCCCTTACTCTCAATTCTTACGTCTTCGTCGCCTCTGTAGTGAAGACGACGACTTTGATGCCAAATGTTCAGAAATGAGAAGCTTTTTTGTGAATCGTGGTTATCCTTCCCACCTTTTAGATACTGCCCTTAACAAGGCCTCCCTTATACCCCGTTCAGACACCTTAAGAGAACCTTCGGTTGCAATTTCTAATAAAAAAGTACCTTTAGTTTTAACCTTTCATCCCTTCAATTTTAAAGTAAGGGACATCATTTGCCGGAATTTTAATCTACTTAAAAATGACCCTGAACGTCTTCTATTTTCTCCGAGACCCCACTAGTCTCTTTTCGACACAGTAAAAACATCCGGGAAACCCTAGACAGTGCACAGCTCACTGCGACAGGACTCTGTGTCACCAGCTGGCACTGTTTCCTGTGGTCGTGCTAAGTGCTACACTTGTAAGCATTTAAACCCCACCACCTGTATTTCGGCTCCTAAATCTCAGTTTGTCATCAAGCACAGTTTCATGTGCATCTCCTCCAACCTCGTTTACTGCATCTCTTGCAGCAAATGTGGCTTGCTCTACATCGGAGAGACTGGAAGACGTTTAGGCGATAGGTTTGCTGAGCACTTGCGTGATGTTAAGAACAATGTGCACAACAAACCTGTTGCTAGGCACTTCAACAGTGCCCACCACTTTTCTGATATGAAAATATGCGCCATTCATCCCATTATTGGTGCTAATGATACCCGTCGGAAGCAAGAAAAGCGTCTCATTTTTAAACTTGGCACCATTCAGCCCGATGGTATCAATGAGCGCCTCTCCTTCATCTAGCTCATTCTTTTCTCTTAAATACTTCTTATATACTTTCCTCTATATCCCCTCTTCCCTTCCCTTGTACGACATTTATAGCGCTTTGATAAGTGTAACGCCTGTGCGCAGGCCTTCGACCCTATAATCGGGCCGAAGCCTTTTTATTGGTTTTTTCCCATGTACAATAAATTTACTAAAATATTACAATAATTTCTAAAAATCTTGGGCTAGAGACCTACTAGAAATCTTAGCAGACTTTTTATTTAGGCCCCTAGTTATGTTCAATTGTGTTAGAGATTACATAATCAATTATTTACAGTCAATTGATAAATATGGAAAAACCAGAATAATATTTACAAGAATACATATATATACAAGAAAGAAAAAGGAGGTGGAAGTGTTCTCATTATACAAGTGAATTAATACTATAGTATTGTAGATGTATTTAAATTTTTATATATCATATACATATAATGTGTTTTATGGTTTGTCTTATATATTAACTGGTAGTTGTGTGTAGCAAAAAATGTTGCTTAATTTGCTTTTTGAAGATGTTGTAGGAGTTTATCCCATTAAGTTTTGTTTCTAACGAATTCCATACATCAACTCCTTTATTTGAGAGAGTGTGTTCTACATAATTTGTCCTATTGTAACATTTGTGAAGTTTTGATGCATTTCTCGTGTTATATTCATGAATTTGGTTGTTTTTTAGAAAGTAATTTTTTAAAAAATCTGGTAAATTACCAAGGTGGTGGTATCGAAACATAAATAAGGCAGTTAAATAGTCATTTATTTTGAAGATGTCTAGGATATTTAATTCTTTGAAAATTGGCTCACTATGTTCTAAATAAGATTTGAATGTCATTAGGCGTACAATTTTTTTTTGTGTATTCATTATTTTTTGAATTCGACTTTTGTAAGTATTACCCCATGATAGGTTGCCATATATCAAGTATGGATAGACTAACGCATAATATATTAGTTTTAAGGCATTTCGGTTTAAGAAATGTCGTACTTTAGCTATTATACCAGCAGCTCTAATTATTTTCTTAGTTACCTTAGTTATATGATCTTTCCAGGTCAAACATTCGTCTATGATAATGCCAAGGAAGGTTGTACTTTTAACTTGTTCAATATCTTTGCCATTTATACTAATTTTTATGGTTTGTTTCGGTTTTTTATTTGAAGATCTGAATAAAATTACTTTTGTTTTAAAAATTAATTCTATTTTGTTATGATTGTTATGACTACTTTATTTTCATTGGTTAATATTTTGTTCACGTGACAGCTTTTATAGCGTTGCTATAAAAGCTGATGTAATGTGTTTATCTGTCTACTAATTTCTCCTGACGAAGGGCTTTAGCTCGAAACGTCGAGATTTTGTTTATATCTCAATAGGCACACGCGAAACAACCCTCATTTGCTCTTATATGTCCGTGGCCGACGCTGAATTAATGTCTACGATATTACTATTATAGTATTCTTGTGCTATAATAGTATTATATTATTTCTGGTTAATTAAGTTGTCAGTTGTGTATCTCCCTTAAAAGTTTAAGATTGCAAACTGTGTGATATTGACCGCGATAAATATAACAGGATATTAGCTGTCACCACTATTGTCTCGTCGTCTTTGGCCATATGCATGATGCACTGCATGATGCAGTGCCTGATCTGAATTGCTTCGCGTGCTGATCTGAATTGCTTCATTAACTTTGTTAATGATTTCCATCCAGCACTTCAGTTCACATGGGAGATCAGTGAGACCAGTGTATCATTCCTAGACATTCTCATTTCTATCAATGGTAATAGGCTAAGCACATCTGTCTTTTACAAGCCTACTGACTCCCACAGCTATCTTCTCTTCTCATCCTGTCATCCTAAGCACACTAAAACTGCTATCCCTTACTCTCAATTCTTACGTCTTCGTCGCCTCTGTAGTGAAGACGACGACTTTGATGCCAAATGTTCAGAAATGAGAAGCTTTTTTGTGAATCGTGGTTATCCTTCCCACCTTTTAGATACTGCCCTTAACAAGGCCTCCCTTATACCCCGTTCAGACACCTTAAGAGAACCTTCGGTTGCAATTTCTAATAAAAAAGTACCTTTAGTTTTAACCTTTCATCCCTTCAATTTTAAAGTAAGGGACATCATTTGCCGGAATTTTAATCTACTTAAAAATGACCCTGAACGTCTTCTATTTTCTCCGAGACCCCACTAGTCTCTTTTCGACACAGTAAAAACATCCGGGAAACCCTAGACAGTGCACAGCTCACTGCGACAGGACTCTGTGTCACCAGCTGGCACTGTTTCCTGTGGTCGTGCTAAGTGCTACACTTGTAAGCATTTAAACCCCACCACCTGTATTTCGGCTCCTAAATCTCAGTTTGTCATCAAGCACAGTTTCATGTGCATCTCCTCCAACCTCGTTTACTGCATCTCTTGCAGCAAATGTGGCTTGCTCTACATCGGAGAGACTGGAAGACGTTTAGGCGATAGGTTTGCTGAGCACTTGCGTGATGTTAAGAACAATGTGCACAACAAACCTGTTGCTAGGCACTTCAACAGTGCCAACCACTCCTTTTCTGATATGAAAATATGCGCCATTCATCCCATTATTGGTGCTAATGATACCCGTCGGAAGCAAGAAAAGCGTCTCATTTTTAAACTTGGCACCATTCAGCCCGATGGTATCAATGAGCGCCTCTCCTTCATCTAGCTCATTCTTTTCTCTTAAATACTTCTTATATACTTTCCTCTATATCCCCTCTTCCCTTCCCTTGTACGACATTTATAGCGCTTTGATAAGTGTAACGCCTGTGCGCAGGCCTTCGACCCTATAATCGGGCCGAAGCCTTTTTATTGGTTTTTTCCCATGTACAATAAATTTACTAAAATATTACAATAATTTCTAAAAATCTTGGGCTAGAGACCTACTAGAAATCTTAGCAGACTTTTTATTTAGGCCCCTAGTTATGTTCAATTGTGTTAGAGATTACATAATCAATTATTTACAGTCAATTGATAAATATGGAAAAACCAGAATAATATTTACAAGAATACATATATATACAAGAAAGAAAAAGGAGGTGGAAGTGTTCTCATTATACAAGTGAATTAATACTATAGTATTGTAGATGTATTTAAATTTTTATATATCATATACATATAATGTGTTTTATGGTTTGTCTTATATATTAACTGGTAGTTGTGTGTAGCAAAAAATGTTGCTTAATTTGCTTTTTGAAGATGTTGTAGGAGTTTATCCCATTAAGTTTTGTTTCTAACGAATTCCATACATCAACTCCTTTATTTGAGAGAGTGTGTTCTACATAATTTGTCCTATTGTAACATTTGTGAAGTTTTGATGCATTTCTCGTGTTATATTCATGAATTTGGTTGTTTTTTAGAAAGTAATTTTTTAAAAAATCTGGTAAATTACCAAGGTGGTGGTATCGAAACATAAATAAGGCAGTTAAATAGTCATTTATTTTGAAGATGTCTAGGATATTTAATTCTTTGAAAATTGGCTCACTATGTTCTAAATAAGATTTGAATGTCATTAGGCGTACAATTTTTTTTGTGTATTCATTATTTTTGAATTCGACTTTTGTAAGTATTACCCCATGATAGGTTGCCATATATCAAGTATGGATAGACTAACGCATAATATATTAGTTTTAAGGCATTTCGGTTTAAGAAATGTCGTACTTTAGCTATTATACCAGCAGCTCTAATTATTTTCTTAGTTACCTTAGTTATATGATCTTTCCAGGTCAAACATTCGTCTATGATAATGCCAAGGAAGGTTGTACTTTTAACTTGTTCAATATCTTTGCCATTTATACTAATTTTTATGGTTTGTTTCGGTTTTTTATTTGAAGATCTGAATAAAATTACTTTTGTTTTAAAAATTAATTCTATTTTGTTATGATTGTTATGACTACTTTATTTTCATTGGTTAATATTTTGTTCACGTGACAGCTTTTATAGCGTTGCTATAAAAGCTGATGTAATGTGTTTATCTGTCTACTAATTTCTCCTGACGAAGGGCTTTAGCTCGAAACGTCGAGATTTTGTTTATATCTCAATAGGCACACGCGAAACAACCCTCATTTGCTCTTATATGTCCGTGGCCGACGCTGAATTAATGTCTACGATATTACTATTATAGTATTCTTGTGCTATAATAGTATTATATTATTTCTGGTTAATTAAGTTGTCAGTTGTGTATCTCCTTAAAAGTTTAAGATTGCAAACTGTGTGATATTGACCGCGATAAATATAACAGGATATTAGCTGTCACCACTATTGTCTCGTCGTCTTTGGCCATACTCGCTTTCCGGTGAAGCTTATATAATTTATAAACCTTTATCTCTAAGTCGTTTGTTAATTTGATGTTGGTTTTTCCTTTTTCAATTGAGATAAAGATAGATACAAACGGAACATTTTAATAGTGCACACTGTTTGCGTGGGTGAGATTGACATTACCAAATTTGCCTTATTAGCCACAGCCGCACAGGCAGATTTGTCATTTACGCCCAATGAATAAGAGCCCAGCAAATTACTTTTAAGCCACACATAATATATAAGAAAATGTTATTAGCTAACGTTTCGTTGTTTACAGTACAACATTTTCAGAACATTTAAACAAATTTACATGGCTATGTTATAAGTTATATATTTACAAAAGACACAAATCAGCTAGACCAGGAATTTAAAAAATCGATGAAATCGATACCAATCGATGAAGATCGATTGACAAAAGGACTGAATTTTGTGACTATCGATTGGTCATCGATTGGCAAATACCAATCGTTATCAATTAATTAATTGGTATTGATTGATATCGATTGATCGATTGGCTTTCCGATCATCGATTTTCATCGATTGCACCATTCTATATACAGTACACTATTCAAATATTCAATATTCAAATCACTCACATGTTTTATTAAACCTTCCAAAGCTAGAAATGAACGCCAAATTTCCAAAGCCGCTACAGCACCAAGAGAAAAGTTTTAATACAGTACAAACTCCTTTTAAGTTTGCATAAATACAAGTTTAACTTGCAAAGATTAAGGAATACATCAGTGAATACCAGACTAGGTCAGCAATATGGCGGCGAGAATCGCAGGATTCCAGCCTGCTCTGTAGGTAGCGCGCCAGCAGGCGCAGCAGATCTTTTATTTACACTTACATACGTGTACATGAGACATAATGAAAACCTCTTTAATACGCGTAATTAGGTGCTAATCGGGTGAACATTCAATCATTCAGGCTTAGTCTAGGACCTGTATATGAGGTTGTATGCATTTCATTTAGGACAGATTATCTCAACTGTTTTAGGGTAAAATGACCATGGCGGTCAACATGGCATATGTGCCAAAACCCGAATCCGGTGCGAAAGTCCTGAAAATGACCACGCCCAGAAACGGCACTGCTGACATAGCTCCAACTCCTGAACCATCAAAGCTACAGACTTTCTGAAGTGCTTATGGTGTTTAGAATGGTTGCTTTTAGGGTGCTCACTGGAGGGTGATATTTGTCTAGGTATCATATTTTACAAGAAAATGACTATGCACCATCCCAGGTCAACTGCTAATTATGCATCAAATTACTCATTCACCTGGCAAAGTCTATGTTTTCTTATTTCCTAAAAATTTTTGCCATAGGATCAAAAACTATACTTATTCCAATATAATAATAATAGATTTCATCAGGGTTGATATTGTTAAGTTGAGATACAATACAGTTTATTTCACTTACCCCACGCCAAAACACGATTTCAGCCATATTTTGCCGTTTTATTCGCTTTTTATCACCGAGGCTCACACATATTATCCACAAATTATACTTGAACATAATGATAGTTGACTAAAGAATAATTCAACCAAGTTTCGCCAGGTTTTGAAGCAGTGCAGTGTATTTTATCTTCGAATTCATAGAAGTGATGTTTTGCCCAATTATCGCGCCAGTGCAATGTCTCGCCGCTTCTCTGCCCGATTTATCACACTTTTTCGTCGTCAAATGTAGTTAGATAACAGTATCCAGAAATACTTCATTGTAGAAAAGTTCCAATCAAAAAATTGATAACCTAACTGCCAAGTGCCAATCCGTGGCAATAAATGGCTGAAAAAACAATCTTGTTCCTGGGCCCTGGCTGAAAAAAGTGAAGCCTAAATCCCAGTCCTTTTACGCGGTCCGTACGTCAGTTTGTCAAAAGTCAATAGGGAGCTTAAGCAAGCGACGTTTTCGTCAACACGGACGTCACCCGTAGGTTAGCATACCTAATTTTGGAGGCGTTTTTCATCATGATGCTCGCGTAGGGACTTCGTAAACTTTAAAAACCTCAAATTTTGCCATAATTGTGGAAGATCACCACAAACTGACACAAACAGTTTTTAATCCAGTCCCCTCTCGGCGATCTGACATCCGTGGCGTGAAAAACGCAGTGAGCTCCATATATATATATAGAGCTCACTGGAAAAACGTCGCTTGCTTAAGCCAGTGAACTCAATTTGGTTACCTGGAACGATAACTGGCGGTGAAAAGTGAAGCCAAAATAACAGTGCCTACGCCATCAAACGTGATTGATTTCACAACGGCCAAAGTTCAAAATAAGTTACGAAAATAGAAAAAAAAAGCTTGAAAAGCTGTTAAAACCTGCACGATAACTTATTTTATCCCATATTTTTATGGCTTTCATAAACTTTTTGCACAAACTAGCTTGACAAAAAACAAAAAACAAAATATTTTCGCTGTTTGAACAAAAACAGTGAGAAAACAGTGAGAGAACTTACTTCAGTCACTCAGTGACAAAGATATGTTTTCCTCCTAGTTTTCCTTCTGTAATCTTTTTTAGCCAGTTACAAAGTAGAAACTACTTCGATTTGCAAAAAAACTGTTGTTTTTTTTCCAAAAAATAACACAAAAATAGAGTTTTTTTCTGAGTTTACGTACGGACCGCGCAGTAAATAAGTTGTGGGAGACTGAAAGTCTGAAACTGACGTACGGACCGCGTGAAATTGACTTTTGAGGGACTGAAACTGACGTACGGACCGCGTAAAAGGACTGGGATTTAGGCTTCACTTTTTTCCGCCTGAATGATTGAATGTTATCGTGGAGAAGGGATGGGGTGGAGTGGGGGTGGAGTAAGGTTGAATTAAAAGTCGGGCATTTTCAGTGTGTTGCGGGAAATTTTCTCTGCTCCCCTAAAAATACATTATCATTATATCATAGAGTAAATATTATATAGAGGGTTCACTCTCTTGGGAACCTTTGAATTTTTGGGGGTCGCGCATATCGCATTACGCATGTTGGCCGCCATTTCTCTGGCCAGTCAATTGCTTTTTCTGGCCAATAAGCACGCTGAACTGGCTGATCCGCCATTTTCCTGGCCAGTAAACTGCATATTTTTGCATAAAAAACCGAGGACACGTTGCACCGCTGAGTGGCCCTTCTGTATATATATCTCTTCTGTGATTATATTAATCACCACCCACAGATCACTTTCATAATTCAGATGAGTTTAATAAGCCTCATTGACCTCGTTCAGGTTAATACATTCTATTCAATTTCGGTCACAGAAACGATGCTGATAAGGCTTATTAAGATGCACATAAAAGAATATTTACACTCATCTGAATTATGAAAGTGGTGTATTGCATTGCATTGCATTAGAGACCTTACGATTTAAGACGGCAACGTGACGACGACGGCTATAAATACAATGAAATTTATAGTATTTTAGAATACAGGGTGTCCCAAAAAAAAGGCTACCTTTTCAAATTCAAATTAGCATGTTAATTCAAGCAACCTATTGTATTCAATATCCCATGTGTATAAAACTGTGTGTTTTTACGCATTCGTAGTTCAAAAGCGATAATGAATTTCAAAGAACTACAGGGTGTATCAAAAAAACTGCAAATACCATAATTTGTATGCACGAGATCATACATTAGAATTTCAATGGCTGTGCAAATAATTACGCTTCTGGGATTTGAAAATACGTTTCCCAGGGGTATCAAAACAAGCACACAAAGTGAATTAAAATTAGTTCGATTACGAATGGCTCAGCTAACAACAGAGCAAAGAGTATTTCTTGTTTTAAAGTACGCCCAAACTCAAAACTCGACAGCAGTCATTCGTAAACTGAGCCATTCGTAATCGAACTCATAAGTTTAATTCACTTTGTGTGCTTGTTTTGATACCCCTGGGAAACGTATTTTCAAATCCCAGAAGCGTAATTATTTGCACAGCCATTGAAATTCTAATGTATGATCTCGTGCATACAAATTATGGTATTTGCAGTTTTTTTGATACACCCTGTACAATAGGTTGCTTGAATTAACATGCTAATTTGAATTTGAAAAGGTAGCCTTTTTTTTGGGACACCCTGTAGAAATGATAATTTAAATCCCACGGGAGTTTTAGACGTCATCCTCGCTCTGTTTACAACGGTAAACTACAGATTTTTACGTATTGTGTTAAACGTCTACATAGAAATCTTCTAAACCAAAAAGCCCTTATCTCAACTTCTTCAAACTGAAGTGTATTCATACGATTGATAATACACTACAATTTTTATTTGATTAGATTTATTTGAAGGAGTTTGTTTTGGCCGTCGTCGTTCGCGTTGCCGTCCTACATCGTAAGGTCTCTATTGCTAGAACTGTGAACACGTGATATATAAACACGTATATGCAAAGATCGCAATTGCAAAAAGTCTGGAAACTGAACCAGACAGGTTAAAATCACGGCGTTCCTGGGACCGGTTGTGCGAAGCCCGTTTTAGCCTATCCGGTGGATAACTCGAAAATATCGATCATGAAGTTTATACATTCATCGAACAACCAAGCTAAAATATTTCAACTTGAATAGAACAATCATATTTGCAACTACATATTAAGGGCATAAGATTTAAGTTCAGTCATTCACCAAATGCGTGAAAGTGTTTTTTAAGTTTGGCTTATCCACCGTTTAAGCTAAACAGCCTTCGTACAACCGGTCCCTGAACTATTCTTGCTTTCTCAAGGACCGTAATACTCCAGGCCAAAGAAAGAAGAGAAAACACGGCTGCGACCACGGTGTACCATGGGAAATACCACTGACGTAACATGATGTAAACCTGTATACACCATTGTGGAGCGGACTCTGTAACTGTCTCTACATAACGTATCCAGGCGAAGTCGTATGCTGACTTGTTAGAGTCGCTTATTTCCTCGCGGCACTGCTCACAATCTACACATATGCATTCCCTATAGTTGTTTCCACAAGGGGAGTTATCCCAATAAGTTTCCTTCCAATGCTTAAACTCTTTGATATAACGCAGATATATAGATTAACCCTAATGATTAAGCTAGCATGCTAGCTTTTGAACAAGTGTACTTGTCATAGAAAAAATTGGCAAAGTTGCGTATACATGCAGACGAGCAAATAAAACTTGTCATATAAAAACTTGTCATAGAAAACTTTCTCGTCTGTAAGAGGCTTAAAGAAAGAAACAAATTCCGAAGAATAATGTCATCTTGAAATTCAAAATATGAATAAAACAAGACGAGTTTATGAGAATAAAAGTGACTTCCGTCACTTTTTAAAGATATACACTAAAACTCCTTCTGTATGCAGCTTGAAGATATACCTTGATAATACACCAGTTAACTTTTACTCAAACGTTTTTTTTATAACAAAAATTTGCCAAAGCTCTCTATATTATTTTTCAAAACTCTCTCTTTAAATTTGTTGTCATTCTCTGGCCCCGCGCGGTTTGCCACCCAAAAATGGCGGATAAGGCCTGGTCGCATAGCGTGAGAAAGGCTAATTGACTGATATAGTCAATTTGCAGCAGTGCTTCCATATTGGAGGAAATTTCCTCCCAGGAGGAAATTTTACCAAAATAGAGGAAATGTGAAGGAAATTTAATTCTGGAGGAAATTTGAAGGAAATTTGCAAATAATGGAGGAAATTGGAAGGATTTTTAGAATTGTTGAAAAAGCAGATGTTTTACATGTTTTTTGACCTTTTTTGAGTTTTTTCGCCCTAACAGCCATCGGCAATGAAAAATGGATAGTGAAGAATCTTCCAATTCACTGTCAGAGCTAGAAGATGTTGAAGATGTTAATCCGAGCCAAAGACAACCAACCGGCCAAACAAATGAGACAGCAACAAAACGAAAGCGAAAGTGTGCACCACGAGAGCGACCTTTCATGGACAGATGGTTGCAAATTGATGAGTTCAGGAGTTGGCTCGTAAGAAAAATTGGAAACGATAAAAAGGCGAAGCCATACTGTGGAGTTTGCAACAGATTTATAACGTGCTCAAAAACTGGCCTAAAACGGCATTCTCTAAGCAAAAAACATCAAGAAAATACCAAGACGACGACCACATCAGGATCTCTTCGCCAAATGTTAACGCAAGCAACAAGTGCTGATGCTACAATGTCCATGGAAATAAAATTATGTGCATTTATCGCACAACACAATTTGCCTCTGTCACTCTCGGATGACTTGATCAAAGTTCTTCGCTCTCTTTTCCCTAATGATTCCGCTTTAAAAAAGGTGACGCTTGGCAAGCAAAAGGCGACAAACATCGTCCGTCAAGTGCTGGGTTTTGACTACCTCGAGGAAATGGTGTCGTTGCTGCGTGCACGCAAATTTAGCATTATAATCGACGAAGCTACAGATCAAAGTACCAAAAAACAACTTGCAATTGTTGCCTGTTTCTTTGACGTAGCCAAGTTTGAAATGCAGTACTGGTTGGTGGATATGATTGAGACAGAAGATGGTACTGCGCTGGGTATCTACTCAAAGATCAAAGAGACGTTTAACGGACTTAACATCCCAATGGCCAACATAATTGGATACTCGTCTGATACAACCAACGTGATGTTCGGACAGTATAACTCTGTCTCTCAATTGTTAAAGTCTGAGTTTCCCCACGTACAGATTATCAAATGTTCATGTCACCTGATTCACTTGGTGTCATCCCAGGCTGCTTTGAAATTACCAAAGAGTATTGAAGATCTTTGCAGAGATATATACGCCCATTTTCATCGGTCTTCGAAGAGACAGGATGTGTATCAAGAGTTCCAAGCCTTTTTTGGTGCCGAACCACTGAAGCTGTTGTCCCCCTGCCAGACACGTTGGCTTTCACTGGAAGGATGCGTTAACCGACTGCTTAAACAATACCCGGCCTTGACACAGTATTTCACCCTGACCGCCAACGAAGACCCGTCTCATTCGAACGACCGTATTTTAGCCTCCCTGCAGAATCGTTTCGTTCAAGCCTATCTTGAATTTCTAAGTTTTCAGCTCAGTCGTTTAAACGCTTTTAATCGGCTTTTCCAGAGTGAGCGACCTCTTCTTCACATTTTAAAACATGAAGTAGAGAACCTCATCAAATCGATCACAAGTGACTTCATGAAAGTTGACATCGTGAAGACCACGCAGCCCAAAGATCTTGATCCTGCGGACGTCAGTCAACACGTTCCTTTACGCCAAACCTATCTTGGTTTAGGTGCTTCAGCTACTCTTCACGAAATTGAAGCCGGAGCCAGCAGAGAAGACGTTGACAAATTTTTTACTGACTGTAAAAACTTTCTTATCGAAAGTATTTTGCAGATACAAAGAAGATTCGACTTAGATGCAGAAGTACGCGGAATTGTGGAGTGTCTCTTGCCTACCAATGCTGCTAATCGCACGCCCAGTTCCTTAGGAAGAATCTGCAACTTGTTGCCTTATCTAAGCGATATCCTCGACGTCAACAAGCTTGACTTGGAATGGAGACAGCACGCCTTTGAAGAGAGAATCAATCCTGGTCTCCAATGGAATGAATACTGGTTGGTCGTTCGTGATGCCAAAACCCCGACAGGTGATGCAAGGTACCCACTTCTCATAAGATTTGTTGGCATACTTGCTTCTTTACCATTTGCAAACGTAGCTGTAGAAAGAATTTTTAGCCAACTTAAATTGGTTAAAACCGATCACCGAAACTCTTTAAAGTCGACAACTTTGGTTTCGTTACTCCAAAGTAAGATGCAGATGAAGAATGGCCACTGGTGTGCCGCCAGTCTCAAACCAAATAAGAGAGTTTTGGAACTTGCTTCCAAAATGAAGTCAAGTGCTACGGATGAGGAAGTTAGAGAACTAAGAAAGGATCTTCTAAAAAAACTGTAATTTAGTTTTCATATGATATACAATGATACAAGGATAAGTACACACTAAACTGTTTAATGCTTATAATCAAAGTAGATTGATTAAGATTTATAGTTCATGTTAGAATTACGTTGTTATATTACAGAATAGAGGTGGTTATAAAATTATCGCCGTGAGTTTGTGGCTTAGATGCACGATATTTCCGCAAATTTATACTGAGAGTGATGGCAGAGTGTTCATTCGAACCATGTTCGAACTAATTTCACATATCTCCTATGATTTTGCGAACAAAAGTTGCAAAATTCCTGGAGGAAATTTGGAGGAAATTTTGACATTTTCGAAGGAAATTTTGGTCAAAACGAGGAGAAAAAAAGGAATTTTCAGTTTGGCAATATGGAAGCACTGATTTGCAGAGTCAATTTGGTTGCGCATTTCACAGTTAGTCTATATCTATGGTCTATATAGTCAATTTGAGGAAGAGACTGGCCGACTGGGTTGTCGTGTTAGTCTCAAAATGGTGGTAATTCAAAATGGTTGAAGATTAATTTTCAAATTTGATCCTGCGAGAAAAATGAACAGGCATAAAAATGTACAAAGTTTTCGACCTCCTTCGCGAGATCAAAGGTAATTCTCTTAATGAAGGTCGTGTGTATGAAAATGAAATAAATTTATATAAATATGTGTGCTGTTTTTACGACCTCAAAATATATATTTTAGACCCCTTGCCTAGTTCATGTAAACAAGGCTAGGGGTCTATAATTATGCCCGGCGTGTGCAATCGATAAAATCGATATCAATTAATATTAATCGATATCAATTAATCAATTGATATTGAAAATCGATGAACAATCGATGGTGAAGGTTTTTGTGACCTTATTGATTGGTATCGATTATCGATAGCAATCAATAGACCAATTGCGTTCGATTGGTATTGATTATCAATAACAATCGATGAACTAACAGTGTTCGATTGGTATCGATTGGTATTCTCGACCATGCCAAAAAATTGCGGTCAACATACAAGAGTTATCTTGATCTTCCGTTCCGGCTTGCTAAATTCGAAAGGCAAATCTACAATCTTGAAGACTTTGTGCCAAAACACTCTCATGAAATTCAATATTTAATGTTAATTTAGTGGGAAATGAATTGGCAATCAAACTGCTAGAACTAGAGAGACGGACTTGTAGTCTAGGACCTGTATAGGAGTTTGTATGCGTTTCATTTAGCACAGGCAATCTCAACTGTTTTAGGGTAAAATGACCATGGCGGTCAACATGGCATATGTGCCAAAACCTGAATCCGGGACGAAAGTCCTGAAAATGACCCCGCCCTGAAACGGCAGTGCCGACATAGCTCTAACTTCCGAAAAGCAGAAGCGACAGCCTTTCTGAAGTGTTTATAGTGTTTAGAAGGTTGCTTTTAGGGGTAGTTATTGGAAGGAAAAATTTGTCTAAGTATAATATGTTACAAGAAAATGACCATGCACCACCCCAGGTCAACTGCTAATTATCCATGAAATAACTAATATACCTGGCAGAGATTAAATTTTCTTATTTCCTAACAATTTTTATCATGGGATGAAAAACTATGCTTAATTTAATATAATTATTGTAGATTTCATAAGGATTGACATTGTTTTGTTTAAATATAATACATTTTATTTCACTTACCCCCCACTAAAACACGATTTCAGCCATATTTTGCCGTCTTGTTTGCTTTTTATCGCCGAGTCTCGCAAGTATCATCCAATTGTTGTACTCATTTTACATAATGATAGATGGCTAAAGAGGATTTCACCCAAGTTTCGTCAAGTTTTGAAGCAGTGCAGTGTATTTTATCTTCGATATTGTGTCCTTCGATATTTCGTCAAATAGCGGCCATTGCAATGCCTCGCCGTTTCTCTTCCCGATAAATGCCACTTCTTCGTCTTCATATGTATTTAGATTACAGTATCCAAGAGTACTTCATTGTAGAATAGTCCCAATCGAAAAACTAGAGTAGTATAGTCGTACTTGAAAGGAAAAAACCTCACGAAAATATTTTCACGAAACGCTGGTTCGCCACCACATAACCCAGTAAATATATTATATTTATTGTATTTTTATGATTTATGATAAAAACAATAGAAAATACGCAAATATTTATTGTTTTTTTACCCCCCTGTCAAGTAGCCCACGAGGAGTTTTCGCGAAGATTACGCGTGACTTTCAAATTATTTTTAAACTTGTTTCTTTGATTCTGATCCTAAATTTGTTATGGGAGGTTTTTTCCTTTCAAGTACGACTATACTACTCTAGTTTTTCGATTGGGACTATTCTACAATGAAGTACTCTTGGATACTGTAATCTAAATACATATGAAGACGAAGAAGTGGCATTTATCGGGAAGAGAAACGGCGAGGCATTGCAATGGCCGCTATTTGACGAAATATCGAAGGACACAATATCGAAGATAAAATACACTGCACTGCTTCAAAACTTGACGAAACTTGGTTGAAATCCTCTTTAGCCATCTATCATTATGTAAAAGTACAACAATTGGATGATACTTGCGAGACTCGGCGATAAAAAGCAAACAAGACGGCAAAATATGGCTGAAATCGTGTTTTGGTGGGGTGTAAGTGAAATAAAATGTATTATATTTAAACAAAACAATGTCAATCCTTATGAAATCTACAATAATTATATTAAATTAAGCATAGTTTTTCATCCCATGATAAAAATTGTTAGGAAATAAGAAAATTTAATCTCTGCCAGGTATATTAGTTATTTCATGGATAATTAGCAGTTGACCTGGGGTGGTGCATGGTCATTTTCTTGTAACATATTATACTTAGACAAATTTTTCCTTCCAATAACTACCCCTAAAAGCAACCTTCTAAACACTATAAGTACTTCAGAAAGGCTGTCGCTTCTGCTTTTCGGAAGTTAGAGCTATGTCGGCACTGCCGTTTCAGGGCGGGGTCATTTTCAGGACTTTCGTCCCGGATTCAGGTTTTGGCACATATGCCATGTTGACCGCCATGGTCATTTTACCCTAAAACAGTTGAGATTGCCTGTGCTAAATGAAACGCATACAAACTCCTATACAGGTCCTAGACTATTGATCCAAGTCTAGAAATTCGGCTGCTCAATTCATTGTACGATCAAGACTTAATTGAACCATGTAGAGAACGAAGGAATCAAAATACAAATGTATTACTATTATAGTATTCTTGTGCTATAATAGTATTATAGTATTTCTGGTTAATTAAGTTGTCAGTTGTGTATCTCCCTTAAAAGTTTAAGATTGCAAACTGTGTGATATTGACCGCGATAAATATAACAGGATATTAGCTGTCACCACTATTATCTCGTCGTCTTTGGCCATACTCGCTTTCCGGTGAAGCTTATATAATTTATAAACCTTTATATTTTTGTTGTCAGTTCTTCTATAAATTCTTAAGTTCTCTCTTAAGTCGTTTGTTAATTTGATGTTGGTTTTTCCTTTTTCAATTGAGATAAAGATAGATACAAACGGAACATTTTAATAGTGCACACTGTTTGCGTGGGTGAGATTGACATTACCAAATTTGCCTTATTAGCCACAGCCGCACAGGTACTTTACGATTTGTCATTTACGCCCAATGAATAAGAACACATAATATATAAGAAAATGTTATTAGCTAACGTTTCGTTGTTTACAGTACAACATGTTCAGAGCATTTTAAACAAATTTACACGGTATGTTATAAGTTATATATTTACAAAAGACAAATCAGCTAGACCGGGAATTTAAAAAATCGATGAAATCGATACCAATCGATGAATATCGATTGACAAACGGACTGAATTTTGTGACTATCGATTGGTCATCGATTGGCAAATACCAATCGATATCAATTAATTAATTGGTATTGATTGATATCGATTGATCGATTGGCTTTCCGATCATCGATTTTCATCGATTGCACACGCCGGGAATTATGGCAACCAGCGTAAACAAACGTTAGATGATTAGGTCTGTCTGACCGTCAGTGATGTTTGACCATAGGCAGTGACAGCCAGTTCCAATTTATAATCAGTAAAGGTCACTCTTACTTCTTAGGCCATGGGAAAGTAATAGAATACCGCCCACCGCCTGCATCAGTTTTATGTCCTGCACAAAAAGTTTCATTATTTGTCAAACTTTCATTATTTGCTGATTTGCAGAAAGATTCAAGCACTTAGGCTACGTTCACACGAGACCAGACGAATTCCGGACCGTACTCAAATTCGTCCGGTTCTACTTGTTCACACGGGAATCCATACGAAATTCGTCCGGTCTCATGTGAACATAAAGTCTAAATACAGTGTAAAAATTATAGCCAGTGCCATTTTCGATGTTCTTGAGATCAATAAGGACAAATTGTATGTATGTATGATGTCAAAGCAAAATCGCAAATCGTAATATGCCACTTTTTTATGAAAGTCATCAATGTATTGCATTGTCCATATAATTTTAAACTACTGTATACCCAAAGAAAGGAATCTTTTAAATAATGAATAATAGAAACCAGAGTACTCAGAGGAAACCTGCAGTATTTGGTAGATTCAGGGATATATACAAGCACTGTTTTACTACCGGTAAACAGTAGTAAATACTCAATGTTGAATTGAGTTTTGAAACTCAATCGTTTTCACAATAATCTGAAAGAAGTTGTGACAAGTGTGAATATTTTTTGGTAAAAGGAAGAAAATGTCAGATTCTGAGTAAGTTCAGACCCTCAAGCTCAGCAAGACCAAGTCATGGGCCCAGGGCAGAATGGTGAACACGACGGGCCCCTCTCAGTCTCGCACCAATGCTCTTTAGTTTGCTCCGTCCTCACTGAACGCTCGCCAGGGACGTGGGGTGCTGTGAAGTGTTCTGGTTCCACTATCACCTGCAAATTTATTGCAAAAGATTCTTATCTAGTTCAGGCGCATGTTATCGTAGGACAAAAACTTTACCATATGCAGTCTTTAAAACACTCCTTACATGTTTAGCTAACATGATATGGATTCTAATATTAAATGCACATAAAAGCTAACTGAGAAGTGCTGCGATCATCCTTACCCAACTTTTCCGGGGCCCTAGCTTGCAGATGCCTAATGCATATTACTCTTGCCTTTGAGCCATTTTTCTGAAACCTCTTCAGAGATCACTGAAAATGTACTATCTGGAATCTGGGGCTTATGAAAGTCAAAAAAATTTCCAGGGAAACACGTCCCCAACACCCCCCAGCCCCCCCTATCGAGGGGTTTGCTGTGAAACCACACTTCACAGTAACTCAAAAACTCAATCTTCTTTTGAAAAACAGGGGTAGACTAAGTTGTGCTTGTATAAATCCCTGAGAGCCAAGCTTGAAGCCCTCTTCTCACATGGGACTGAAGCAAAATTATAATCAGATGACTGCATATTGCAGGAATTGAACCATGTTAACAGTGGTGAAATTTACATGTAAAACTACTGTGCCTCCATTACCATACATTAGGAAATATTTTGCCCAAGAAAACTTCTTCATTTTTCAATATTTCAGGAAAATTTCAGAAAGAAGCCTTGTTTGTGAGAATCCCCCACGACGTTTTGTGTTTGCACAAATGACCATCGGCTTGGAAGAATGTTACGAGAGAGTCAGGAATGTTGACGGAAATAACGAAAGCAATTTTTTAGAAAATGAATCAGCCAATGAAGAAGAGTTTTCACCCATAACTGACTGTATGTGTATTATATGCAATGCATCATAGTTATCAGAAGGAGTCGCACATAACAGTAGATAAATCTTATAACCAATTATGCACCCAATTATGCTCCCAATGTGCCCCATAATTTCAGGCCAGGAATTATACTAGAATCCATAACCCATTTAGTAAGTGTTTACAGACTGTAATTAAGTCTGTGCCCTAATCTGATTGAAGACTCCTGCATATATAAATGCGGGAATTAAAAAACATGCACAGACATGTATATGTGTAAAGTAATATGTTGAAATATGAAATATGTACAATATTTAGCGCGAGTATTGACTTGAGTTAAGTTGAATGATGAAATACTCAGAACGCTAATATGATATACAATTTTATTTCACATAGAAATTCGTCGGTACAATTTGTTGATTTGTTTTGAAGAGATGTTCTCTTGAGCGCCAAGCGAGACTGTCATAATTCTACGTTATTTACAAGTTATTTTATAGACAAATGAGTAGGCGCAAAAGCTATTAAGTTCCTGTCAACAAGTATTAAAATTAAGTGTTAGTGCCAAGTGTTACGCCTAAAGGAAATTAACTGTTAATACTATTTAGCGTGGTTAGATTAGTTAAGGTGAGGCCATTTCCTAAAAGAGTTCTAGTAAAACTAAGAATAATGTTTGTAAATGTTCCAAAAGTTCCTTGTGCGCAAACAGGAAACCGCATAATATGCGCGTAGTTAAATCGCGTGACGAGACACTACAAATACATGTGTGAAATATGTCTTTTAGCAATTCTTGCTGGTCGATATAAACTTATTGCCAAAGTTGAAGAGGGACAATCTTCGATATTGGTTAAAGCAGAGGTTAGAGATTGATTTTGAATTGTCTATATTTATATATATATATAAATATACCATTCATTTGTAAATGTTATTGTTTGTGTCCATTCATTTGTGTTTTACATTACTTTAGTTTTACACTATTGTAGTAAATATAGTTGATTTTACTTGGAACAGAAAACAAGAGTTTCTATATGTAAAATACATACAAATTAATGCAGAAGTTTCAAATTATTTTTGATAATTTCTTAGGATATATTCCATCCAAAGAAGAGACATGTTGCAATTAAGATCCTCCATTCCAGTTATCGCAATTTAGGGCCTCAGGTACTGTGTGAATATTACCTGTTAAAAGCATTGTTTGTGAAGTACTAATAATTAAAGCATGATATTATATTTTTATATTCCTTGATTTTTTCTACTGCCTGTAGGAAGCAAGCTGTTTACTTCATCTTAAGAAAGCAGACACACTGAAAGTTGCAAATATTGCCCATGTTCTGGTAATGTAAAACAAAACATACCGGTACTCCGAATAAAAGCATCTTGTGCGCTCAAGATTTGAGTAACAAGCAAGAATACACTCTATACGGTGATTTTTCAATTTTATTTCAAAATTAAATGTTGTCAAACCTAATACAATAAGCGACCCAGCAAATTTTAGTACCTGAATACCAGCTCATTTGTTATTGTACTAGATTTGACAATGATTTTGAAATAAAATCGAAATATCACTGTATAACTCTAACCCTTTCACTAACCCTACCCCTCTCTCTCTCTCTAACCCTACCTCTCTCTCTCTCTAACCCTTTCTCTAACCCTAACTCTTTCTCTAACTCTAACCCTTTCTTTAACCCTACCCCTCTCTGTAACCCTAACTCTCTCTCTAACCCTTATAGACGGCCGGCCAAGCTTGAAAAAAGTGTCTAGAAAACACTGTCGATGGCATTTTTTGTTACAAGCATAAAACTGCGTAAAATGTCTTAGGTTAGTGTTTACTTTGAGAGTGTGAGTGGTTGCCAACCGTAATCTTATATTTATGTGCTAAAATTCGAAGGTTTTTTCTAAAACATTTCGAAGGATGGGATTTTTGTCGAATGCTGTATTTTATATTAGTGTTTTATTTTAATTGGCTGACTATCTAATTAACATTTGTAAAGCTCGGGTAATCTTCTTTCGTATAATTCAAAATGATATGCTAATAAGAAACATGGCGCAAATACATCAAAACACGACCTTTCAAAAAGAAGCCACAACAATATGTTTTTGTTGTGTTACAGACAGGCAACAATCACATATGTTTAGATTACATACGAATCAGTATTACACGCCCGGTTGCCACCCGTGTAACACAATATATTTCTGTTGAGGCAGTCGAGTTTTGGCATGTAAATGGTTGAAAAACAGCATGTTGGCGCAAACACGTAGTTTTACTACAACACATAGACCATCAAAATCGATAAATATTCGAAATTAAACGCAATAATTTACGAATTTAAGCCTTTGGGTAACCACTCGTCCTAATAAATCCATCCTTATATTGAAACTCGCCTCCATACAAGTATTTTAACAAGTGTAATAGTAATACCATTTTCTCATTAGCATGTCACTTTGAGTTATGGAAATTAAGAAAAGGAGGAATTTGCACATGTTAATTAGGTAGTGAACCAATTACAATAAATCCATGATATCGAAAATTGCTTTTAAATGGATTCCCATCTATCGAAATGTCGTTATAAAAACATTCCAATTTCGGTACATAAATAGAAAAATTACGGAAGGCAACCACTTTCACCGTCAAAGTGAACATACTCCGATGACATTTAGTGTGGTTTCCTGCTTGTAACAAAAAATGCCATCGACAGTCACTTTTTTCGAGGCTGGCTGGCCGTCTATTACAGTGTATTCTTGCTTGTTACTCAAATCTTGAGCGCACAAGATGCTTTTATTCGGAGTATGTTTTTGTCTTATATTTTTTAAAATTGTGGGCTGGAAATATATTCTGGTAATGTTGTATTGCGTTTTAAATAAGACGTTTTGTTAAATGGTATAAAATACATTGTTACTTTTTCACCACCTGCAAACTATATAATTGTCAGTAGGTTCCAGATAAACTATGATTAAAAAACATTATTTGTAACATTTTTCTTGTCTGTTTTTATTCTATATGTAGAACGCATTCACTGTTGGCCAACATTTTTGCATCGTCTTCGAATTTCTTTCTCCTACGCCTCTCTATAAATATTTCCAGGTGAAACTCAGTTTAATATAAAATAGATGTTGCTACAGTATAAGCGAATGAATGAAGTAACTAACTAACTAACTGATTATAATATTCGTAGAAAAATCTACTGTGTCATCACTTTCTGTGAACGCCCTTGCAGACACGCCTCTGCTTTGTTCTGACACCATTGTAATAGTGAATTGTTATTTCTCCCCAAGTAAGTTAAGCTTTTGGAAAATTTTTATAATTTATAATGCTGTTCTGTTTTATCCATTAGATGTTTCCTTTTCCAAGCAAGGTAAATGTTTTGGACTTAAGACTTGCATTATTGCCATTTTGTTGTATTTTGTTGTTTTGTTTAATTGTGAGTTCTACATACTGTATTGTATCATATCATATTGTGTCTAAAAATATATACATACCTTTTAGGTGGAAAAGATAAATTTAATACGAAGGATTGCATTTCAAGTAAATATATAATTATATATAATATCTTATTGACAGCGTTAAGGTCCGATTTGTTGGATCTGATTCTCCCCTTGACGTATGTGATTTACTGGGTTTGCTGACAAGAGTCTATTGGTTCATACCTGGTGAAAAATGTAGTTGTTGCTGTATTGTGTGAAATCACATACGTCAGGAGGAGAATCGGATCTGACAAATCTGCTTGTGAACAGTTTTTTAGACGATCCTATTCTGAGTGGCTTCACACCGGGCAAGCTGAAGAACAGCAACATTTGGTTTGCCAGCCCAACTTGACCTTGTAGTGCGACTTGACTTCGTAGCTCAGTTGGTAGAGCATTGGACTAGCAAACCAACCCTAGTCCAACCCTAGCAACCTAACCCTTTCCCCATACCTAATACTGGCATCACTCCCATCTTATATAGCGAACTTGCGGTTGATGCTCAGCAACTGGACTCTGTAGTTCAGTTGGTTAAGGCGCTGCACCGGAATCGCAGGGCCGCAGGTTCAATTCCTGCCAGAGGGCCTAAGCTTGCATTTTTCGCAACTGCTCCTGGCTAGGTCTAAAAAATGTATATCAATTTTCGTTCGAGTATTCCATCCACAAACACCTTCTACTAGCAAACCAATGATTGCAGATTCAATTCCCACCATGGTCAAGGAATTATTCAGCTTGCCCGGAGTCACTCAGTCGGTAGCATCATCTAAAATTATTTTGAGTTATAACACCACAATCATTAGATTTAAGCGAGGGGCAAATCACTCCGATTTTTTTGACATTTTTCTATAAGACTATATTTTGTGATTTGTCTATTTTTATGATTTTTTTTGCTGATTATTTTTGTGATTTGTTTGTGATTTTTAAATGTTTTTGTAATTTTTTAATTTTTTTTGTGATTTTTTGTGTGATTTTTCTGAAGGTATACGAGATTTAAATCAGTGATTTGTCCCATGGATTTAAGCATTATAAGTGTTACGTAAATCAATTACGCATCTACGTTTCCTACAGGTTACTCAGGGTTTGGCAGTTCTCTCAAGGTGATTCAATGTTTTCTTTCTATAAAGTTGATTCAGTTTTCTGTATTGCATTTGACGACTTCCATCTGATCATCGTTTTATCGTACTTCTGTTTGCAGCCTAAACATTATCCATGCGGATATTAAGCCAGAAAATATTCTGTTTTCCAACGGTGAGTACATTGTACTGTGCCCGCCTATGGCATTACGGAGCTTTCAAGTTTCAACAAACACACTTGCAAGCCGGTAATAGTTATAGCCATGATTATACTATCAAGTATATTAAATTTGCAAATATTTTTAGGAGATAAAAACGACGTAAAGATTATTGACTTTGGTAATGCTATATACTGGGTCCATGATGAGGTAAGGGCCTGTTCGGCTGTTCATATGAAATTTTCCATATGAACACGCCAGCCCGCCTACCGGGATGAAGTCAAGAAACTAAATTTCGGATTTTGCCGCTTAATTTGACGATTTTTACGTAGTTTTATGTTTGTTTAACAAACAGGCATCAAATATGTTGCTAAACCTGTTTGAAGTTGTTATTTTCAATGTCTCATATATAATATCTCTCAACAAAGTTCATCTATAATAAATTACAACAACAATATGTAAATACGTGTCCTCGTTCAGCCAAGTGTGTCTGATCGCATGACCTAACCTATTTGCATATCGGAAATACTAAACAGGAAGTTCATATCGTAACATCTCCCTTTCTTTAAATAACTGTAGTGTCAATCCCTATTATGAAAATATTTAATAGCTAACTTAAAATATTCTACGTAACTAATAAATAACTATAGTGTGTCAAGTTTGATACAATCTTCAGACATAATCTTTATATCTAGCCGGTGCTCTGATTGTCCTCGAACTTCTCCTTGGGTGTACGCTACCTTCTGGTGTAGCCGTTATTAATCTGGAACTTCTTCTCTGCGACTCATTAAGTTCGGGCTCTATACTGGTACCATTGCCTCCTGTTGACCACTTTCAGCGTCCCGGCTCACTTCTGTTTCTGGATTATTTACACTGTTCCTTTCCTCTACATCTAAACGTGGCCTGATCTCTTCTCTGTTTCTGCGTACTTTTTCTTCATTCGTTTGTACCATGTACGATCTATCAGATAACTTTTCAAGGCACTTCCCCAACTCCCAGGTTTTATCTCTCTGACCCCGAACTCTGACTTCTTGACCAACGTCTAGGTCTGGCAGCAACTTTCCGTTTCTGTCGAAGTTGCTCTTTGCTTTTTGTCTTTTTCTTTGCAGTCTTTCTTTGATACCTTCGCTTACTTCGGGATACAAAAGGCTGGTTGCCACTGGCAGGAGGGTTCTTGTTCTGCGGGACATCAAACGCTGACATGGACTCCCTCAGCTGGAGTGTTTCTGTAGTCCAGCAGGGCTAACCATGGGTCTTTTGCATCCTTGTGTGCTTTTTTGAAGAGGTTCTTGGCTATTTTCACCCCCGACTCCGATTTTCCGTTGGTTCTGGCATGGTAAGGTGAGGATGTGACGTGTTTAATTTCCCATTCTGTGGTGAAATCTGTGAACTCTCGGCTGGTGTACTGGGGACCATTATCTGACACCAGAACGTCTGGGATGCCATGTCGACTGAACTGTTCCTTAAGAAATTCTATAATGGCTGACGATGTAGTTCCTTTGAGCTTACCAACTTCGAGGAAATCTGAATAACTATCTACGAGGACCACGTACTCCGTGTTTCCAAGGGTGAATAGATCTGTTGACACTCTACTCCATGGCCGATCAGGAACTTCATGTGACTGCATAGGCTGATTCTGTTGTTTTACCTGGAATTCTGCGCATACTGAGCATCTACTTACCGCTTCTTTGATTTCACTGTTCATAGAAGGCCAAAATACTGCGTCTCTTGCCTTGCGCAGGCAAGCTTCGATACTGAGATGACTTGAATGGATCCTTGAAGTGATTTCTGCGCGCATAGCCTTGGGAATTATGATACGTTGGCTTTTGAACAAAACTCCATTATGCAGCGTCAGCTCTTCACGATATGTCCAGAACTCCCTGATATGTATTGGTACTTCTTCTCTCTCCGTTGGCCATCCCATCAGTATGGTTGCCTTGAGGGTTTGCATGACCGGGTCCTGTTCAGTTGCTTTCTGTAGCTGGCCCAGTCTCTCGCTGCTGATCTTAATAGTATTCAGGGGACCTATACCTTCGAGCTCCACGGCGAAAACCTGAAAGTCCTCATCTGGTGTGCCGGTATCTTTCACCGAGGCTCTCGATAAATGATCTGCGATATACATCTGCGGCCCTGGTTTATACAATACTTCGAGATTGTACCTCTGTAATCTCAGCATCATTCTCTGCAACCGACAGGGTGCTTCCAATAGTGATTTCTTGAAGATGGATTGAAGAGGTTTGTGACTCTGTTGTGACTTTATCTCTTCTCGATATGTATTGAGAGAACTTCTGGCAGCCGAAAACAATGGCTAGACACTCTTTCTCTATCTGTGCGTATCGTTTTTCTATCTGTGTCAATGTCCGCGAGGCAAATGCCACCGGTTGGCCATTCTGAAGAAGCGATGCTCCGAGCCCTTTCTCACTTGCATCACACTGAATCGTAACTTCTTCACTTACGTCGTAGTACTTCAGTACAGGATGTTTACTCACCAGGTTCTTCACTTCAACAAAGGCTTTGTCATGTTGGGATGACCACACAAATCTGGCGTCCTTTAACGTCAGGTCCCTGAGAGGCTGTGCAACTTCGGCTAACTTAGGTAAGAATTTGGCCAAATAGTTGATAAAGCCAAGAAGGCTCAGCATTTCTTGTTTCCCTGTGGGCTTTGGCATATGTTGTACCGCTGCTATTTTATCTGAATCCGGTTTAAGACCGTCTCTGCTGATAAGGTGCCCCATGAACTTGACCTCTGTCCTCCTTAAGTTCATTGTAATCCCTTGAGATTTTCGTCATGATTTCTCTCCGCCTCTTCTTGTGTGTCTCCGTATCCCATCACCAACATGTCATCTCTCAGGACTTCCACGCCGCGTAGATCCGAGAGTTTCTCTTGTAACTTGCACTCGAACACCTCTGGAGCAGTATTGACACCAAATGGCATACGCAGGTACCTGTAACGGCCAAACGGGGTCCAGAATGTCGTCTGTTTGCTGCTTGCTTCGTCTAGAGCTATCTGGTAAAACCCGTCCTTCGCATCAAGAGTGGTGAAGACCTTGGCTTTACTTAACTTTGGGAGCATCTCTTCGAGGGTTGGCATCTGATATTTAGGGATCTAGACATATTCTGATCTTGTTTGGCTTCGCCACGACCACCATACTACTTATCCAGTCCGTTGGATCAGTTTCTTTCACAATGATACCTTTTCTTTCTAATTCAGTCAATTTCTCTTTAACTTCTGTGTGCAGTGCTACGGGGACACGTCGTGGCGCGTGTTGCACTGGCGTGCTCTCTGGATCTACCGAAAAACTCGCGTCTCCGATATGTCCTAAACCTTCGAATACGTCTTTATATTGGCTTAGGATTTCTTCACGTCTGAGAAGTGGTGAACTTTCCTTGACGACGTTGACTGGCTCGACATTGAGTTTGATTAACCCAAATTTCTCACACGTTTCTACCGACAGCAGGGGCCGATTCTTGGTCTCGATTACTTGGAACACTAAGTTTTCGGTGACTTGGTTTCTTTCGAATTTTAGATGAGCAACACCGAGAGGTTTCATCATTGAACCATCAAACAAACGAAGTTTGGCTGTCGAGCTGTGTAGTTTTGGGTATCCGATCTGGGTTATTCGTGACAAGTCGTCGTAGCTTATGACGTTACATGTCGCTCCAGTGTCCAGTTGGCACTCTAGATCCTTTCGAAACTCTGTCTCACTATCTTGGAACTTCATATTCGCGTATAACTGTTTCCCTTGAGATCGTACAGATGATACATCTTCGATTGTGAAAATCGATTCTTCTGAATCGGATGAATCGACAGGTATGTCTTCATGTTTCACGGCTCGCACGTCTCTTGTATTTCTTGGGTTTCCTGTGCTCCGACACACTGCTGCAAAATGGTTTTGTTTTCCACAGGCATTGCATGATTGTCCAAACGCTGGACAATTCTCAAGTTTGTGGTCTTGTTTTCTGCCACAATTCTTATATTAAAATTCTTATAGCCTTGGCCATGGTTATCTCTGTTGCTAGCGCTACCAACTCGCGGGTTAGCCGATCGGAATTTGGAAAACGGATACTAAAAGCGGTTTCCTTTTTCTTGTACCGCATTTACTTCTTCTGTCTCTTTTGTCGTTGACATTGACTTCAATTGTATGTTCGCAATTTCGCTTGAGCGGCACATATTCACGGCCTTGTTTAGGTTGAGACCATCTTCTTTGAGAAGTCGTAATTTAGTCGATCTGTCCGTAATTCCCAGCACGAGCCTGTCTCGAATTAATTCATCTGTCAGTGTCCCAAACTGACACGACGAGGCGATTAACATAGTCGTCTACGGACTCTTCTGCATTACGGACTCTTCTGAGAACATAAGTTGAACTTATATCGCTCGTATACTACATTTCGTTTCGGTTTGAAGTGTGCTTCCAGTGCTCCGATGCATATCTCGATATCTTTTCTCTCCTCAACTGTTAGTTTTAAGTTCATAAATATCTGCATACATTCTTTGCCCATTACTGATCGTGGCGTGGCTAGTCGAATTTTCGCGTCTCGCTTTTCTAGGCCAGTGGCGACTTCGTAATCTTCCCACTGCTGTTTGAAAAACTCCCAGTTGGCTACTTTATCTCCCTGGCAAACCATCGGGGAAGGTACCGGGAAAGTAGATGTAAAATTTAACGTTGTAGCTTGAGCTACGGCTTGCTGTTCACTGCTTGTATCTTGCATGTTTATATTGCTTTTTTTTCTTTTTTTTTTTTCGTCGATCGTACACGGATTTCGCTTCTAACCGGTTCTATTCTCTAGTTACTGCTGTTGTTGGTTAATCTTAATCGACTTTCACTCCTGACTCCATGTTTGAAGTTGTTATTTTCAATGTCTCATATATAATATCTCTCAACAAAGTTCATCTATAATAAATTACAACAACAATATGTAAATACGTGTCCTCGTTCAGCCAAGTGTGTCTGATCGCATGACCTAACCTATTTGCATATCGGAAATACTAAACAGGAAGTTCATATCGTAACAAAACCAATGCTTTTTGTTGCAAAAAAATCAAGAAAAACAACAAAATCGTTAAAATATTTGTGTTGAGTTACATGATTGTAATTTCACCTCGGCAAGCGGGATGAAAAACTCCATATGAACACACGGAAATATTCGTCCCGCTAGGCGAGACGTCTCGGTAAGTGGGATCACATGGACAGGCGCTAAAAGTGACTTTCGTGAAGCGTGAATTTCCATTTTTCCGTGAAACAACGAGAATTTTATTTCCCGTGAATTGCGAATCGTTTAAAAGTTGTTAAATGTGGAAACAAAATTCCAAGATTGAAAATTGCTATGGTTTTTTGTCAGGGAGTGTGTGCGAAAAAAGGACGATATCAGAATAAGCGTATATTTGACTTTGTACGTTTTCAGATGTCTCTGTATTTTGATTCATTTGAGTTACAAACTGTGTTCTACCGAGCTCCAGAGGTTATGTTTGGTCTTCCTTTTGGTGCTCAGATTGATATGTGGTCATTGGGTTGTGTCTTGGCTGAGGTATATAAAGTTTGTCTATGAAGTATATATGTCCGGTATATGGTTTGTCTAAACTACTTGAAAAAGATCAAAACACTTCGACATTTTAAGCGAAGGCCTTCCTTAAATTTAAATGGTAGTAGTGGCTACCACCAGCTTATTAACGCCCTTACATTTGATTTTATCCCATTTCATTTGTATGAAAGTAAATACACGCGTTGTTTTGCAGCTTTATCTTGGAGAACCACTATTCCTTGCGACATCAAAAGACGAAATCCTGGAGAAAGTATGAATTACTATTAAAAAATCAAATTGAATACTGTATATACAACAATATTCCCACAGTCATAGAGATTCGCGCTTTAAAGATGATATCATTGACACACTTCATTTTTAGATGCAGGCATTGCTTGGTCCATTTCCAATGTCTCCGTTTCAATCTGGCAAATATTTTTCAAATTTCAAAAAATTTGTTGGACGAGTCTCATCGGTACCAGGTATGTGTTGGATATTTGATACAAAAGGCGTGCTTTATGGCACAGTGGATGTGGCTTTCGCCTCCCTGACCAGGATTCGATTATTGCAATGTGTAGTTGAATGTCTGATATTAATTTCGCCTCAGTTACATATGAAAAGAGTGCTTCCAGGTTGATTCTATACCAAACACCGCAGGTTTTCTACGCGTACTCTTGTAGTAACACTGGACCGATAAGATGCTCTTTGTGAACCTCTAGGGAGAACAGTTTAAACTGATAGAGCTATTCAGCTGTATAAATAAAGTCAGTTTGGTTTCCTCCTGTAGTAACACTGGACCAACAAGTGATAACCCTTACTGGACCTCTAGGGAGAACAGTTTAGAACCGATAGCGCTATCCAATATAAATAAAGTTAGTTTAGGTTTCCTCCTGTAGTAACACTGGACCAACAAGTGATGACCCTTACTGGACCTCTGGGGAGAACAGTTTAGAACTGATAGAGCTATTCAGCTGTATAAATAAAGTTAGTTTAGGTTTCCTCCTGTAGTAACACTGGACCAACAAGTGATACCCCTTACTGGACCT
The DNA here is from genome assembly GCA_016169945.1 of Trachythela sp. YZ-2020. Classification (NCBI taxonomy): domain Eukaryota; kingdom Metazoa; phylum Cnidaria; class Anthozoa; order Malacalcyonacea; family Clavulariidae; genus Trachythela; species Trachythela sp. YZ-2020. The sequence goes on along the minus strand of JADLSH010000070.1, from coordinate 1,258,001 downwards.
CTGGGGAGAACAGTTTAGAACTGATAGAGCTATTCAGCTGTATAAATAAAGTTAGTTTAGGTTTCCTCCTGTAGTAACACTGGACCAACAAGTGATGACCCTTACTGGACCTCTGGGGAGAACAGTTTAGAACTGATAGAGCTATTCAGCTGTATAAATAAAGTTAGTTTAGGTTTCCTCCTGTAGTAACACTGGACCAACAAGTGATGACCCTTACTGAACCTCTAGGGAGAACAGTTTAGAACTGATAGAGCTATTCAGCTGTATAAATAAAGTTAGTTTAGGTTTCCTCCTGTAGTAACACTGGACCAACAAGTGATACCCCTTACTGGACCTCTGCATGTCCTCTGGGGAGAACAGTTTAGAACTGATAGAGCTACCCAGTATAAATAATGTTCAGTTTAGGTTAACTAGCTTGGCTTAAAAAGCAGTAGCAATTTCAATTCATCTTTACGGTAATGTTTTTTGTAGGTTATTCGCAAAACGTGGTTAATATCCTAAAGAAATTGGGATCGACGGACTACATCTTTGCCGACTTTATAGCAAGGCTTCTTATCTTCGATCCAAGTAAGTGAATTTATCAACAAGACGTCTAAAAATGAATATTTCCAAGCTTTAAAATTACGTTTGTTAAAGAAATATAAGAAATTTTACTATTTCAAAGGTTTACATGTACATTATATATTTACAACTATATGTTTTTTATTATAGGTTTGCGCCTATCTCCTGTCGAAGCCGCTCGTCATCCATTTTTGGCGACCGAGTGTGCATTGGGTTTCATTATGCCACCTGGCTATTTCACACAAGGTTTGTTGTTATCTTCGCCAACGCTGATTGGTCAGTTAGCTTGTTAAAGTGCACCTTACCCCAAAATTTTTTTTGGCTATATCAAATCTTGGCATCATTTCTAGTGTATCCATCAAATCGTTCGATTTTTATGGCAGTTTAAAGTTGGCAAAAAGGCACTTTTTGGTGGACCTTGTCCGTCGTTACGAAGAGTCTGGAACGAGTAAATTTCGTGACGTCACACAAGGGACTCGTCAAAATAAACTTTCAGCCCACATGCAAATTCCCTGTATACTGTCGGCCATCTACATATGATATATCCAGGGACGCCGGAGCGATGGTAGGGCAGGGGGGGCAATGCGAACGTAAGGGCAGTCGAAAATTTTTTCGCTGCCACGCCCTTTAATTCGATGGGATTTTGATGATTTTCAAATTTCAATTCATTTAATTGTTATTTCTATGTACAAATATAGATCTAAAGAAGTATGGAACGAAAACAATAGCTTTCATTATGCACTGATCGTCTAATTTACAGCTGTATTCTCTCTTCTTTGCCAGTATTATTATTGTTTCATTCAGGGATGCCGGAACGATAAAAGGGCAGGAGGGGCCATTCATAAAGGATGTCCAAGCGGAGGGGGAAGGGAAGTTTGGGGGGGAGGGCGAGTTTTAGCAATCTGGATGTCCGAATTTAAAAAAAATCCAATAGTAATCAACAAAATTCCTATAATTCCAATAATAAGGCCTAACAACAGACCCCTAATTCACAAAAAGAGTGCTAATAAAATTTTAGAAGAAAAAATTCCCATTTAAAATCGAAAGGGCACCTCTGCCCCTCGTGCCCCCCTTGGCAAAGGGCAACGGGGGCTGTCGCCCCCCTTGTCCCCCCAGTTCCGGCGTCCCTGGATATATCAGACCTACAAGCACAAAACTGTACGTAAAATGTTTCTCTTGATCAAAGGTTTCGATCTATGCATCTTACATGCATAGAACGTGTGTAGTTCGCAAGAAAATGTGCACGAAAATCGATGTATGTTGATTTTAGTGCCGTTGAATTTTAGTACACTTTGCCTGTGGGCGAATACCTCATAAATAATGAACTACGAACTTGAAATAACCAATAGCTATCCCGTCATGAAGAGAGCTTTATTTTCATGTATGATATGTCTATATAGCTTGTGTATTTCCATTCAAACATTACTACAAATTTTGTATGTTTTCAGCTTTCAAGCGCAGGACTTTAAAGAACGGATACCGGTTTAAAGAGATATACAACCGATCTATTTGCCCGTATAACTTTGTAAATATTGAATCTACAACCTTGAAACAACTATGAGCGTGTTCGTCATGCCTACAGCTTTCTACCCATGCATAAAACATGTGTTTATCAACAAAATAGCTTTAAATATATTTTACTAAGTTCATTTCGCGCCATGTGACATTGGCGCTGCGAAAGACTTGTGAGTAATATTCCATTTGGATATCGCTTCATAAGTGACATAACTCAGCCAATATCAGACCTACAAGCACGAAACTGTACGTAAAATGTTTCTCTTGAACAGAGCTTTCGATCTACGCATCTTAGATGTATGAAACGTATGTCTCAGTAGTTCTCAAGGAAATGTGCACGAAAATCGATGTATGTTTTGCGGGTCAAACGACGAAAATATATCTGTGTACTAATTGTGCTGTAGTAGGGGTAAACTTTTTTGACGCGCCTGAAGTCAATAATCAAGATATATTCTCATGCTTCATACCAAAAGATAGCCCAGAAAAAGGCGATTTTTTCGTATATATAGCAGTGACCTATATCGTGTAAACAAGTTGTAGTTTTAGATGCCTACACGCGTGCGAAGTTGGATTTTCAATGTGCTCGAACTAAATAATACAGTCTTACAGATATAGCTTAATGCGGCATATTGTTAGATAGCTCTTCTAAAGCTGATTCCATCCATATTATAGCAATTATATATATATATCCTGTGTGCTAGTCTGTTCATGGTTAGACATGATAGCCAGAAAAAAACTGTGTAAACTTCGATTGATTCAAGGCAAGCAAAGCCGAAATGGCGAACTGAATACAAGCCGATCAAAGCTAAATGCCGACTAACCTTGCGTGACGTCAGAAAATGGGCTAGACCCAGGCTCTTTTTGGTTAGGAAATACGACGGCCAAGGTCCATCGAAAGCTAAGTTCAAAACGCCATAAAAATCTAACGATTTGGCCAAATTAAAAAAATTTTTCACTGATATACTAGAAATGATGCCAAGATTTGATAAAGCCAAAAAAAAAATTTGGGGTGAGGTGCACTTTTTTGGTTATCGCTTTGCAAACGAGGAAAATTTTCCCGCCAAAGTGATTTGCGAAGCCTTAAGCCCCGTACAGACGAGCAAGTTTTCCTTGACAAGTTTTATTTGCTCGTGTGTTTGACAAAAAATTGTCGATTTTTCCTTGACAAGGAGCCTTGTTTAAAAGATAGTCATATCAGCTTTTGGGAAACACGCGAACAAATAAACTCGTCAAGGAACTTGTCAAGGAAAACTTGCTCGTCTGTACGGGGCTTCAGCCCATTAACATTTGACTGAGGCAGACAAAGTTAGAGTGGGACGATTTCGTTTTGGTGATAGTGTTGTCTCAAAAGTCGGTTTCATCATAGCGTAATGTTAAATTGCTCTAAACTCGAATTTTGCCTTGTTTATATTTTCCAGAATCCAGCTATTCTTCTATCCTTCTGACTCCAGCCACGTATCCACACCGTCCCAAAATTGACGAGAACATTAAAAAACTTCACTATTCCGAACTGGATTTACTTCGCGTTGGCACACAAGCTAGATCGATGGGCAAAGACAATGTTATGAAAGTCTTGCCTTTTAGCTATCAAGATGAATCGTTAATTGGCCATAAAGGAAAGGAAAGACAAGTTAAGAGTGATGTAAATACTGAGGAGAGAGAATCGAGTACCGCGGTTGGAATAGAAAGGGAGGAAATGTTTTGCGACCATGATATGCCAATTATATATGGTGTAGAACCGACTGAGATCATTGGTAGTAATAGACTTCCAGTAAAAGAACATCACAGATATACTGACTATAATGAATCTTGCAGTGTATTACACACGACTAAGGACAACAAACGTTTTATCCCCTTCTTTGTAAAGGAAGATCAGAAATACAATGATTATAACGAATCCTGCAGTGTCATAAACACGTTAAGCAAGTCAAGTTCTGTAGCAGGCTGCACGAAAGGGGATCGCAAAGATAATGCTTTTGGCGAATCTTCCAGCGTATTCAATACGGCCAAGAAGGAACATTCTATTCCCGACTCTGTAAAGGAAGGACAGAAAGATTCGTTCAGTGTACCAAACACCTCCAAAGATACAAGTTCTTTAGAATGTCATTTGAACGAAATTCAGAGAAGCCGTGGCGAATCATGTATTAAAGCATTAAACATGGCCAAGAACGCGCATTCGTCTGCAAATTTTGCAAACAAAGATAGGAAAGAGAATCCTTTTAACGATTCTTGGAATGTGATAAACACGATCAAGGATACAGGTACTTTCAGTGGCTCACATGATCAGAGAGATAATGCTTTCAACGAATCTTGTAGTGTAATAAACCCATTTAAGAACCCACGATTTTCAAAACATGAATCGCGCAAGGCAAGGGGAAAGAACGACAAGCGTGTACGAAAGTTTGTATTGCGAAAATCATCAAAGACTCGTCGAAGGAGAGAATCTTTGCCAACAAAGCCGTCAAGTTTAGCTTCGTTTTTTGATGCACTTTCTGACGATGAAACAAAAGTCGTTTCATCAAGTACCAAGCCGGGAGAATTACAGACAAAAAGCAAAAGTAATAGGAAAAAACTTATGTCTACAAAGTCATCGCACTCAAAATCTTTTTCGGGAGATAAGAACAGCCCTACTCGCGAGGAATTAACACTTGTTACATCGAGTAATAAACAACATAGATCACCGGAAAATAGCAACGACAATTGTAAGATAATTACTCCACCAAAATCGTCAAATTTCAGGTCATTTTATGGAAATAAGATCAAATGTTCTAGTGAGGTTACCTCCAGTAAACAAGATAGACTGGCAAACAGCAACGACAATACGAAAAGAACAAAGCTCGCAAAATGTCAATCAATTTCCGAAGAAAGGGCCAACTCTTCAAGTACTGAATCCAAGCTTGTTACATCGAGTGTTAAACAAGGTAGCAATAGCAACAGCAATGTGTTATCGATTCAAAACAAAAGGGAACCCAAAACACCAAGAAGTTTACAAAGAAAGGAGTCGGTGTTCCATACTCCTTGTAGTGTTGTAAGTTCAACAGGGGAGCTTTTGCCAGGAGGGTTATCTAAAGTTAAGAAAACTATTTGTCGAGCTGGAAAGGAGCAGAGTAATTCATTGGCTGAAATTCATAATATCTTCCAAGCGCCTTTAGGTGAAAGTGCACAGACGTCGAGTAACGAAACGGGCAAGAATAAAAAATCTGGGAAAACACGAAAAACATACAAGAGTTATAAATATGCTTCTCCAAGAGAAAGGACTTCAGGAAGAAACACTCAATGCGTTGACGATAAAGTTGGTCAAGTATTTGGAAATGAGTCACAGAATTTACAAATATTTGCAAATGAGAAACCCAATACAGAAGGAAGGGATATTCTTACACAAGATTTAGTAAAGCAGCCACGAAAACGAAAGCTTGAGAAAGAACACACGAAACGACGGAAACAAAACACGAAACCAACTGAAGAAAACGCGAAGCAAAGAGAAGAAAACGCAAAACAAAGCAAACAACACGCGATACAATGTGAAGAAAACGCAAAAGATGGTAAAGGGTTTCAAAATCTTCCACCATCGATTGCAAGTGGTAATTCTCAAAGATTCGGTGAGAAAGAAGGGGATACGGAATCGTGTTTGAGTAAAAATACCTCCAGCATTAAAGACACTAAGTTAGAAAGAGGTGAAGGGTTGTTTTTGGCCGGGAATAGTAGTTCTTGTAGCAAAAATAATCGTGAGGTTGGAAATGGAAATAGGAAACAACGCAACACGAAGAGGAGTGGCAGCCCTTCTATATTTGATGATTTCTTCCGAAGAGAAGAGCAATTAACAGTTCCTGATCATGGTCAATCGTCTGATGAGGACTATGTAAGTTATAATGTAATTATATTTCTACTGATTAGCTGTATCATTTCTGAACTGTGCTCTCCAGAGGTCCAGAGGTCCAGATCTCTCATTGGCGCAGTATTACTACAGGAGGAAACCAGAATACTTGGAGAATACTTGCGATGTTTGACACATTTTTCTCACATGCAACTGAGGTGAAATCATAATAAGACAACTGCATATTAACCCCACATTCAATGCGTCTCCTTTTATAGTTTTGCTCTGTCTAACAAAAGACGGTAAGGTATGCAGAGTTATGCAGTATGCACATATGCAAGAAAATGTCATTAGTTATTTACTAGGTAAATGTTAAGCCAAGGTAATCCTTTTGTTTAGGCATTCATGCATGTTTCTAAGTTGCACTGACAAAAGGGAGAGTAAAACAAGATAGTTCAGCTTACAGACTTAAGTTTGGTTATGTAATCTGCGCTTTACTTTATCTTGAACATTGAACAGTTTGTATAATCGAAGTTCCTTTTTGCTTTTCGAATGAGTATTCAAGCCTGTTAAGTTTAAGTTGGTTTTAGACAAAAGCGAAAGTAAACTAAACCACTATATTCGAAAATACTTATTGTATTGCAAGTTTTTTATTATTGTAAATGTTTCTTTTTTGCAGGAAGTTCTGCTTTTGTAAAGATGCGTCAAATCACGATAAGTTATATTTATTGAATTATTAATATTACATACACTATCTTAATATTATATGAAATGTATTTCAGAATTAAATGTATTTATGCAATAAAAATAATTAACATCAAGCTCGAGCGTGGGTGTGTTGTTGTATGTACTATATATTATGCATTTATGCAAGCTTACCATCCAATCGGCTGCCTGGTTGAGTGGCAATTGACCATGTGTTAGCTTGGCTAATAGCTCACTTTGTGCTGCCTGCCATATCACACAGAACTTATTTATTTTCATCCTCCCTCCCTCTCTTGGGGATGGTTGGTTCTTTCCCAGTGTTACATTCTTATTGTGTTTCCTGGTCGTTGTAGACCAGAAGTATTGGTCGGAAAAACTGGGGAGCTTGGAGGATCTGCATAGTGGCATTTCCCGGGGTTTCTCGTTTAGCTGGCGTTTCCCGGTCGCTGTAGATCGGAGGTGTCTATAGCGTTAATTATTTGGGTATTGGAGGGGTTGCATCGCATTGCGTTTCCCGGTCGCTGTAGATCGGAGGTGCCTGTTGGGTTAATTGCTTGGGGTTTTTTTTTTTTGGGGTTTGCATGGCATTGCGTTTCCCGGTCGCTGTAGATCGGAGGTGCCTGTAGGGTTATTTGCTTGGGTATTGGGGGGTTTGCATAGCATTGCGTTTCCCGGTCGCTGTAGATCGGAGGTGCCTGTGTCGTTAAATGGAGTCGCGTTATGTATATATTTGCTTGCTGCCCGTCGGTTGCACCCCTGTCGGTTACTTGTTTTGTGTGTTATTGCCTGGTTATACTGTCCGTTTGTTTGTGGTAGTAGGGGGTGCAGACTGGCGTTGCTTCAAGCATTGTGTTGTCCTGTTTTTATGTTTTCTCGTTGTCACTGCTGACCGCACCCGCTCGTCGGGCTTGTTCTCCGGCTATTCTGGATGAACTCTTAGTTGGGTTTGTGGGGTTTTTTTCCAAGTTTGTGTGCATACTAATTTTCGTCCCATGGTTGATCTCAGTTTTGTTTAGGTCGTCATTTTTCTAGGGGTTTTGTGGGGTACCTTGAGGATGGGTTGCATGATACAGCAGGGAGTACATTTCTATTGTCTGTCTTTGTCATCAATCCCGGTAAGTTCATAGTATTTTAGTAGTTCGGTTCCACAGTAGTGTGACAGTAGCTCTGTCCATGGAGAGGGTAATTCTCGGCATCATTTAAATTTTGGCAAATCGGGATGTTGGGATGGCCTGAAGTTTCTCTACCTGCAAGACAGCTACACAGGATAGAGTTCGTGGTTGCCCGGTTTGCAGGGATTTGTGTGAACCCTCTCCAACAGAGCTACACCCTCCAAATACAATTAGGCCATACCTTGCTAGTGCGAGACACATTGTATATATTAGCCTTGTATTGAGACGAGGGATTGTATGTTAATTGAAACCATATGTAATGCATTAGTGTCAGTATTATTATCGTGTACATATACATATTGGTATAATATTTATATAAAACACAGCAGAAATAATAATCTAGCACTGCTTAATAGAACAATCACAGTATCAGAGTTTTGTTTTTGATATTCGTATATTTAGCCTAATTTGAAGACCTAAAATTGCCGTAAATGTACATACAGTCGAACCTCCCGTAAGCGGACACCCTCGGGACCACGACCTGGTGTCCGCTTACGGGAGGTGTCCGCTTATGAGAGGTTGGTTAATATTTAACTGATTACGTAATTGTTGAAACATGATTCTTTTAATAATGATGTTAATATGACTATATTAATGACGATATTATTAATGTCATTAACATTTAAGACAGCTCGGGGCTGGTTACGGACTAGACTTGCTCCAAGTCTGTCTCTTATAGGGGTTTTTATTGGGGAGTGCGAAAATGCGGGCGGAAGGAAATTAAGGCGAACGGCGGGCGAGACGCGATAAAATTGGAAGAGGAGAGACACTCCTCTCCCAATTTTCTCGCCGCCCTTCTCCCGCCCGCATTTTCGCGCGCCCTAATATACTCCCCCTATAAGAGACAGACTTGGAGCAAGTCTAGTTACGGACTTGAGATAAATCCACACGCCCCGGCCGCCCACGCAACTTACTATATAATATATAGGGGCTTCCTGGGGTTATCTTTAAAATACTGAACGGGAATCCTGGAATCGCAAAATCTGGGAATCGGGGAATGAGGAAATAAGAGAGTAGGGAACCGAGAAGTGGGGAAACCGGGGAGTGGGGCAAACAGGAAGCTGGGGAAACAGGAGCTAAGAGATCTATAGGACAGTAGAATTGGGGAATGGCGAGATCAGGGGATGGGGGGAACCGTGTGTAACGATATATAACCGGTCTTTATCCACCGGATAGCGGGACATTATAGGTCATGTGACTGGAGATTTGTTGTTGTGTTTAAAAAGGCATCAGTGGAATACTAACATTTACATCAAATAATAAAACCAAAAGCTATACAATACCGACAATCAAGTAAATAAAGGTACACGCCTTTCATGGAAACCAGCTTTTGTTGATGTTATTAGCGTGTGTAAATAAAATCTATCTATCTATTGCTGTTCGCAGCGCTGACAGCGCATTGAAATTTGCGTGTCTTTTTCGCTTTCGCCAAATTTTCTCGAGTCACGCGCGCTTTCTTACCGGACGTTCCCGCGCGCGCTCGCGCTTGAATTATTGCGCAATAGCCTTTCAGACGCGGCTGATTTTAAAATTGCGCGCCTGATCGGAAATTTTCGAATCCGAAATTGCGCAACCGAGATCTCGGTTGCGCAATACAAACTTTCCTTGCATGACTTGTTATTTCCTTTCGTAATTTCCCAGGGATTTTCCCATTGTCGTTGATGATATAATCCAAATCATCTGACATTTATAGCCAGACCTCGCAAATAAAAGTCCCGTTAGAGCCTACTCAAGCTATCCTGTACGATCTAGTATTTATTGAAACATTTGTATTGCTTGCCAAAAGTAAAACCTAAAAAGGTACTTTTCCCTGCAAATTTTCGATGTTTTTTCGCTATAACTCTAGTCTCCTATACCCATTACCGACCTTTTACGCGTAGTTTAGACTTTAGTGTATAATTCCGCACTATATATTCCACCCACGCATATATAACCTATTAACCTGTGGGAATGCATCATAAATTTGACACCAAGAAAGAATGACCTAATCCACGTCGATTTTCCTGAATCATAAGTTCAAATATCTAGCTCAGCTCTTTTTCAGTTATTACCGCGTGCATGCAGATATTTATGTAACACAACTCTATCCAAACGGGGTCATTGTTCGAGAATTCGTCACAATCTGGACGTCCGGATTTAAAAAAAATTCAAAACCAAATTTCTTTTTGCCTCTATTTTGAACTCTCCTTCCCATTGTGAAATTGCCATTTTGAACACTTCATAATATTTATATTTATTATTCTTTCCTTCAATGATGAATTCAACAGTGTCGTGAAGATTGCGTGAGTTTTTGCGAGACATGGCGGATGTCGGGGGGGAGGGGGGGGTCATTAATTCGGACAATGCCGGACAAAGGGGGGAGAAGGGGTCTGAAAATCCATAATTTGGCCGGACATCCTTTGTGAATGGCCCCAAACCAGAGGAGGGTGGACAGCTGTCACATGATATTTTTTGACCAATGAGGAGACGCTATTGCGGTGCCCCGGCCAAGTTTGGCACCGCTTTATATTCTGCCTGTGAGTTTGTCCGTTTGTCCGTTTGTTTGTCCGTTAGTTTGTTTCCATGCATCAATACGTTTCCTTAATCGCCTAGTAAAAATTCCTTGCACTTGCTCGGAATTTATTCATTATTAATTATTAATCTTGTACTCTCAGGACCGACTGTTTGCTAGGCTTTATCTCTGGTTTTATGCGTCAAACAAGGACAAAAATACCACTGTTCGAATCAGCGTGAAAAGTTGTATTTACGGATGGAAAATTTATTTCAAAGTTGATTTCTATTCTAGCGATTTATGGCCTTTGAAAGACAAGCCACTCAAAATAATCCATTCACGTTTTCCGAATTCCTTTTTTCGAGGAAAGTTTTCTTTCCAATTAATCTCGGACTCCCACTATTGACTGTTTGCTGCGCCTTATCTCTGGTTTTATCCGCCCAATAAGGACAAAAATACCACCGTTCGATTCAGTGTAAGAAATTGTACTTAGGGATGGCAAATGTATGACTAAACAACAGTATTCTAGTGATTTATGGCCTTTCAAACTCAGGCGAAATTGTATTGTTGACAAATCGCTCAAAATTATTAAACTAAACGCAGTACGTTTGATCCTTGATAACTTTGGTGTCGTTGGTTTTGTCTTTATCGGCCGTATACCAGTGGATTCGTCTCACTTTTCTCTTCATTTTGATAGTAGTTTGAACCCAAAATGTTTTATTTTGAGGGTTTTAAAGTGCAGTTTTAATAAGCAAAATTGTATTGTTGACAAATCGCTCAAAAATATTACACTAATTAAAAATGCAGTCCGTTTGATCATTGATAACTTCGGAATCGTTGGTTTTCACTTTATCGGCCGTATACCAGCGGATTCGTCTCACTTTTCTCTTCATTTTGATAGTATTTTGAGCTCGAAATATTTTATTTTGAAGGTTTTAAAGCGCAGTTTTAATCCTAAAGCCCGGCGCACACTAGTGCAAGTTGTACGCACAGATGTCATTCGTGACCAATTACGTGCGACGAAAATCCTAGTGTGCGGGGAAAATATACAGGATTTTTGTCACTCGTGTCGTGAACAACAAATATCAAACGTGTTTGATATTTTCTGTCATTCGTGACAAAAATTCCTCGCAGCAAAGAAGTGCGCATGCGTGTTATTTCCCAAAACAACATGGCGGATAGTGAACAAACACTTGCAGCTAGCGACAGGAATTGCGGCGGGCATTTGCCTGACTATAGTTAAGTCAAATACTTATAAAATAAACCTTTCCCACCTCCAACCCTTAACCTAACCCTAACCAGAAATGTCTGAAAAGGAATTTTGGGGTTAAAACAAGTCGGAAAAAATTATTTGAAAGAAAAAATAATTTAAGTGAGAAAAAAGTTTTGGCCGGGATTGACGGGCTTGAACAGCCGCTCTAAGAAACTGTAGCCAGCGCACGCCCTAAACCACTACGCCACCGACTAGCTCGCTGAATGCAATTGCAATAAACCACTATATATAATGCTAAATATACCGCCTTTCTAGTCATTTAAAGAAAGAAGAATATTGACCAATGAACGCCCGCCGCAATTCCTGTCGCTAGCTGCAAGTGTTTGTTCACTATCCGCCATGTTGTTTTGGGAAATAACACGCATGCGCACTTCTTTGCTGCGAGGATTTTTTGTCACGAATGACAGAAAATATCAAACACGTTTGATATTTGTTGTTCACGACACGAGTGACAAAAATCCTGTATATTTTCCCCGCACACTAGGATTTTCGTCGCACGTAATTGGTCACGAATGACATCTGTGCGTACAACTTGCACTAGTGTGCGCCGGGCTTAACGCACGCACCAACTTGCGGCCGACAGGAGAAATGTTAGCGTACTATTTTATATGAGTTTACTTGTAGGCGGAAACGCCAGAAGTTTTATTTTGCAGGGCACCGCATTTTAGTACTGTGTCTGGTTTTCTCAGCGCTCGCAAGAAGCAAGTGGACTGTGAAATTTGCATTGGTCTCATAAATACGGAAATATTTCGCTTTGTTATTCAAATTTGCAATTAAATTCGATGCACACCCGTTCAATGAATATTAATCTACTCCCAAGCGAAGAATTTTGGAAGGTAAACGTCGTTTTGTACTATATTTTTATATTTAATGCAGGCACTTATGCGTCACGTGGAAATACGAGGCTGTTCGAACTATCAACTTTTGAAATAGAAAATATCGAATTTCCATGGTTCGATTTCGAACAATTAATATTTCACAGTTATAGCCCATAGAAATGATAAGTCACTTACAGTATTGTCTAATTTTCGCATAATGTGATAGATTAAAGCCTAATCTTTCGTTTTAACTGCCCCCCCTATCCGCCCAACTCACCATTTTCGAGATATTCGCTGCTGAATTTTTAATACGATTTTGCACTTTCTAAAAATAACTATCTCCAACTTTTGAAGTTTCCCTTCTTATCTTTGCATTTTATTGAAATATTTTAAACTTTTTGTAATATCAATGAATTATATGTTTAAACGCATTTGCTTGATCAGTTTTTGATGGATATTTTAGAAATTATGAAACGTGTTTTTGTTTGGTTAGTCGTATTGACTAAAGTCCGCGTCTGTTTACAATTTTCAAACTAAAGTATCTAGAATTTCCATGCTTCGATTTTCGTAATTTTTGTATTATGATGAAGACAAATGTATAAACTTTAAATCTGCTGGAATGATCCCGGTGATCCCCCGGCAGTTTTCGAGATATTAGGCATCGAAGTGATCATAGTCATTTCGACGTTTGCCAAAATGGCATCTAATAGTTTAGGAAGATATTGAGCCACCAAACTTGTTTTTCCCAATGAATCTTGAAACTTCTTTAATAGAAAGAGCGTTATTCTTTAAAGCAAGCGTTAAAGTATTTTTGAATTAATTTTAGGAGATTTAGGAGTTATTTGCGTGTTGTTTAGAGATTTTATATCTGGGCTAGTGTCTGGCTCTGTCTGCAATTTTGTTGTCTGATGGCCCGCTCGACTCGCAAATATCGAATATTTTGTCATTGGGGGTTTGTTGTATATGGGGGTTTGTTGTAAATATTTATATTATAAGTAGTATCTAACGAGCAATTTGATTGGCTAATGCGCGTGCTTTATGACGCAATAAAGCACGGCCAGCGTTTTCATTTTTCTCACTTCGTCCCCGCTTGTTAAATTTTCCTCGGAATTGTCAATACAATATGAACAAAATTATAATAGTTTTAAATCCAAAGTCTGTCAAAAAGCAAGAAAAAATAGACCTAAACGAGATGGAAAAAAGCCAGCCAACAAATAACAACGGAACATAAACGGCGAATAAAGATTCGTAGCTGTTTCTGAGTTTGAAATATACTTTTTTGCTTGAAAGTTGGCATTCAACGGCGACAAGAAACGCGAAAATCTGTACTATTTTGACATATAAAGGTACAAAAACTGTTTTTAAACACAAACCAAACCAAATTTATCCACAGTTCTAGGTGCAAAAAATTAAAATTAACCATTTTGACATTGATTTAGATATAAACAATATGTGTACGGTTTTTAAGCTGTCAAGATGCAACGACAAAAACCTACACAAATACGACATGTTTATGCATTTCTTGACAGTTTGTCTGAGAAAATGTTTAACCACCAACCACTGAACTAGCAAAAAACACAAAAAATATTCAAACAGTACCTTCAAACAAAAACTGCCTGATATATTTGGTTCAAGATGAAAAATCAGCTTGACAGCCAATGTCATCAAAGCAGCTTGACAAAAACGGAAAAACCCTTCGCTTTTATACGAATCCAGGACAGTAGTGAAGCAGAACAACGAAAAACCAATCTGTCTATCATTGTGCACTATATTTGAAAAAATTTCAACAGTTTTTGTGCCTTTTTAATCCATAATTTTTGTTGAGTTGCAAGTTTTTCGCTCCTTCGCCGGCCAGAATTCAAGCTTGTAGTTGTTGCCAAGCAATGAAAACATTAAAAAGCTTGCGAGTGACGTCAGTGATTACATGTTAGGAGAATATAAATATTGATCTTTCAACAAAATTGTTTACTGTGCTTATATACCACGTATAATATAAAAGAATTAAAAACTCGTCTTGTTGCTATGGTGTAATAATGCACTGGGAATGTTGGAGAATACTCGAGAAGCGTAAAACACTCGGCTACGCCTCGTGTTTTACAAGCTTCTCGTATTCTCCCAACATTCACCCCTCGTGCATTATTACACCATAACGGCACGCGACTCGTTTTTTAATTCTTAAATATTAGAAGGTTTTGTCGGAAATTTAGGAGGTCCCCCCTTCCGGAGAGAGTGAATTTCTTTCAATCTTATTTTAAGGTGTGAAACTTTTGGACAACAACACAGCTGTTTCTGCTTCCGTTGATCGACGACTAAAGTTATGGAAAATCAATTGGAATGAGGAGGTATATAGATTCTGATTTTTATATTTTAACAAATCTATTTGGATTAAATCTATACAATATGTTTTCAAATATAGTAATAATGTGATAATACAAATAGTTATATAAATGTAATGTAAAAGTGAGGATACGAACGGTATCCGCGCTGGGCAGCAAAGAAGAAATTTATATGATAAGTATTTAAGAGGAGATTTTTTACAAACTCGCGTATTGGTTGCTCAAAACCAATCAGATTGCGCGAAGCCCGGATTGCGAAATGCGCATTGAGGAACAAAATGGCGGTCTGTTTCGGTGTTTTCCTTCTTCGAAGATCTGTTTATAGCGCTTCTTACAACGGCAAATGGAAAAAAATAGTCAAATTTTTCCAAACAAAGAAAAGTACTTGATCTTTAGGAAACATTCGGCACCTCGGCGGGCTGAATCGATAGAAATTAATGCCTTACAAGCGTGATTATGTCATCCTATATTGATGCGACAAAGTGTCAACTAATATCAGTAATATGGAACTTGCCAACTTGTAAGGTAAGATTGTTTGTATATTTAATGTTTTTGTTTGGGTAACTATTTCATATCAAACTAAAGTATTATTTTATAATCTTTAATTCAAAGTTTGTTGGCAACGATTCTATATTTTGTGCATTTTAACAATTAAATTTGCATGCCATTGATGTCAATATTTCCTTCTAGAATCGAATCAATCGATCTAAATTCTCTTTGTATTTTCACACAAAAATATGATTTTTTGCACTATATATTGATACTATAGATAAATTTCATGTTTAAATACTTTGGACATGTCCTATTAAAATCCGAACTTGATCAAATGAGCTTGAAATGACGTTCTGTTTGTTTTGTGAAATTTGCTTATTAAAAATATCCAATAAACCAATAGCCTAGTACATGACTTAAAGTTCAACTGCTGAAAATCACCCCAGAACTGTTCCCGAACAAGCTAAATTGACTTTCATAGTAAGCCTGGGGTATGCTAGTTTACAAAAAACATAATTTGCTCAAAATTTGAGTGGGCGGTCCTAGGTCGTTTTTCAGCATTTTTAAAACCCACCAGAATTTGTGTCAACATTAACATTGTAGAGCTCACTGACCAAACCATCATTTATATATTATGCTCCATTCAAATTTTATACTTCAACTATGTAAACACAATTTTTAGTCATCTTTCTCAGTATCAAGCCTATCAATAGTTTGGTTTAGAATGCTTTCAAAGAATATAGAGGTTTTATATTTTTGCCATATTTGCTCAAAATGCAGTTTACTACTCTACAGCTCAATCCAAAGTTCAACGGCTGAAAATGACACCAGAACTGTTTCCGAACAAGCTAAATTGACTTTCATAGTTAGCTTGGGGTATGTTAGTTTACAAAAAACATAATTTGCTCAAAATTTGAGTGGGCGGTCCTTGGTCGTTTTTCAGCATTTTTAAAACCCACCAGAATTTGTGTCAACATTAACATTGTAAAGCTCACTGACCAAACCATCATTTATGTATTATGCTCCATTCAAATTTTATACTTCAACTATGTAAACACAATTTTTAGTAATCTTTCTCAGTATCAAGCCTATCAATAGTTTGGTTTAGAATGCTTTCAAAGAATATAGAGGTTTTATATTTTTGCCATATTTGCTCAAAATTCAGTTTACTACTCTACAGCTCAATCCAAAGTTCAACGGCTGAAAATGACACCAGAACTGTTTCCGAACAAGCTAAATTGACTTTCATAGTTAGCCTGGGGTATGTTAGTTTACAAGAAACATAATTTGCTCAAAATTTGAGTGGGCGGTCCTAGGTCATTTTTTAGCATTTTTAAAACCCACCAGAATTTGTGTCAACATTAACATTGTAAAGCTCACTGACCAAACCATCATTTATGTATTATGCTCCATTCAAATTTTATACTTCAACTATGTAAACACAATTTTTAGTCATCTTTCTCAGTATCAAGCCTATCAATAGTTTGGTTTAGAATGCTTTCAAAGAATATAGAGGTTTTATATTTTTGCCATATTTGCTCAAAATGCAGTTTACTACTCTACAGCTCAATCCAAAGTTCAACGGCTGAAAATGACACCAGAACTGTTTCCGAACAAGCTAAATTGACTTTCATAGTTAGCCTGGGGTATGTTAGTTTACAAGAAACATAATTTGCTCAAAATTTGAGTGGGCGGTCCTAGGTCATTTTTTAGCATTTTTAAAACCCACCAGAATTTGTGTCAACATTAACATTGTAAAGCTCACTGACCAAACCATCATTTATGTATTATGCTCCATTCAAATTTTATACTTCAACTATGTAAACACAATTTTTAGTCATCTTTCTCAGTATCAAGCCTATCAATAGTTTGGTTTAGAATGCTTTCAAAGAATATAGAGGTTTTATATTTTTGCCATATTTGCTCAAAATGCAGTTTACTACTCTACAGCTCAATCCAAAGTTCAACGGCTGAAAATGACACCAGAACTGTTTCCGAACAAGCTAAATTGACTTTCATAGTAAGCCTGGGGTATGTTAGTTTACAAGAAACATAATTTGCTCAAAATTTGAGTGGGCGGTCCTAGGTCATTTTTTAGCATTTTTATAAAAACCCACCAGAATTTGTGTCAACATTTACAGTCAGAATGTACTATTTACTAAGTTGGCCCAACCACATCTACCTTTTTGAGGTTACATGACTTATGCAAGAAGGGAGATGGACATGTTAGATTATTGAAGTAAATTTTTTGTGAAAAATATTGGTGATATAATGTTTTGCTCAATACTAAAATGTTTCCTATGTTATTTTAGCATGCTGTACAATGCGGGATGTGCATATTAAAGCCTGACAGATCCCTCCATGAAGCTTTTAAGGAAATCCTTTAATTGCCAGGACACTGTTCATTCAAATTTTGGGACAAGTAATTTTGCTAATTACAATAAGTCTAATGACTCAGACTATTATATCAGAACTCAGGTAAATTACACTAGAGGATGCTACTCTGAGTGGTTCCACCCTTGGTATGCTGAACGTTTGCATGAAACAGGTCGTATTTCTAGGGATGAGCCGATAATCAGTTTGTTAACGGTGGAAACTGATAATCGGCCGATAAGCCCACATATTGTATTGTATCGGTAAATTAATGGATTTTTCCTTATCCGCTCATTGTTTCTTTTCACTGCAATCAAGTAATTTTTCAGCTCACCCAGTTTGTGTGGAGCCACCAGAGTTTCATCTCTTGTAATAACAATATATTTTAGTTCTCTGGCATAATTAGATTGTACTGTAGACTGTAAAGAATGTTACTGAATGTCATATTTAAAACTATTCCTGGTGGAGTTAAAATGTTGTATGTGTTTTTCCTTATTAATTCTCTCACCTAATGTTGACTAAGTACCAAAACCATGGATCCATCTGGTCCGAAATAACATTGTCATGTTTTCATATAGGGATGTAACTACATTCCAATGTTGTTTACCATTTTAATGGTAATATTAAACTATCAGAAACTAATACTATATTATCCAAAATTATTATTACGAAATCACTCAACACTGAATATAATCCATTTTATTGATAGGCTCTTCAAAAACATAAACTTTTCCTGCGGCTATGCCTATAGCCTATAATTTTTGCTTTTTCTAGCTTTATAATTATGCACTCCAGTAACTTCCTATTTGAGTCTCTGTCAAAGCCATTTCGTAACCCATGTGTATTGCAGGCTAGAACATTAATATTTCATGACAGAGTAGTGGCTGAAAATTTAAGTCAATATTTTCTAAAGGAAAACTTTCCTGACATTTACAAAAAGACAAAAGTATTTTTAGCACCTGAAACTTTTCATGTCAAGTGTATATTAAAGCAAGCCTATACCTATAGCCCTATATAGCGTTTTTGCTCACAAAAATATAGTATGTAAAACATACTAAAAATAAAACTTTTGTACTCACCTTCTGCATGAACGTACTGAAATTTAAAGTTATAAAATATTTTCTATGTTATATTGTTATCTCTTGTTTCTGTTGATTTTGTCTGTTAATATTCCGCCTGAATTGCGGGCAATTCTGACCGCCCAAATATTGGGCTGCTATTGCCTGGTTACTAAGTTTTGAGCACTTTTTGAAAAAAATACGCGAGTTTGTAAAAAATCTCCTCTTAAATACATTCGTATATAATGTTAATAATATAGATGAAAAAAAAACTCAATTCTGAGTTGGCTAAGAGCAGTGCAATTATTTTTGTAATTGCACACTGTGCAATTACAGCAGTGCAAATTAACAAAACAAGATCAGAGCCTGGAAACGAGGCAAGAAAAATCAACATGGCGGCGGATATTAGCAATGTAAATTTTCACTTTTTGACGACTTTTTCTACAATTTCAATGGAAAATCGTACGTGAATACAACAATTTAAGTTCAAGGAGCACATAGACTGAAAAAGTTTGCTAACAAGCAACGAAAACAATGCTTAAACGGCGTAGATGAGTGCACAAGTGTTACTGATCAAAGCGTGTAATTTTTTCATGTATATTATTAATAAGTAATAGTATGGTTTCTCGTGAAATTTGGAAAAACAAACACTCGTGAGTTTTTAAAGACGTCAAATTGCACTCGTCCTTCGGACTCGTGCAATTTTGATTGTCTTTGAAAAACTCACTCGTGCATGTTTTTTCCAAATTGCACTCGAAACCATACTATTACCTATACTGATGAATGAAAACGGAAGGAAGGAATTCCTCCGCCAGCAAGGTAAGTCAACTGAGTATTCACGCATAACGCATTCAGTTCCGTTCAGCTCGGGAAAGCAAGACTTCATCGATTTGGGTACAGTCATAAGCTAAACAAATTTTCGTAATAAACTGTTTGAACTGAGTGTTTGAGTTAGACTGCTGACGGACAAACAAACAAACAAACACAAACAAACAAACAAACAAACAAACAAACAAACAAACAAACAAACAAACAAACAAACAAACAAACAAACAAACAAACAAACAAACAAACAAAACTGAGGTGAAAATATAACTTCATGCATATACTACCTAATAATAACTACTTATTAACCTCAAACGTTCGGTCTTTACGGTAAAATATTAAACTGAGGTCTTGCCGTATTGACCGAGCGATAGCCAAATTTTTCTATTGGCGAGTTATCCAAAAGTATATTAACGCATATACAGTGTGTCCCAAAAAAAGTCCCCCTTTAGAAATCACTTTTGCGCGTTATTATACCTTTGGGAATTTAATTGAATTGTACATGAACGGCGGAAGTATTTACAACTTCCCTTCGTCCAAATAATTTAACGCGACGTATAAGTTGTTACGACAAATACTCGTTGCTCTGTAGTCAGTTGAACCATTCTTACTCGAACTGACGGTAAGACGAATTTGTAATTTGACATTTTTGTGTTGCTGTTCGTTTTAGAAGCTATTTTAAATTCCCAGAGGTATAACAACGCGCGTTTAACAACAAAAGAGTGGTTTCTATAGGGGGACGTTTTTGGGGGGACACCCTGCATAGGCCTTTGCAAAAAGTTCCCACTGTTCTCCATGCCATCCAGTCACGATCCACACAGTTATCAGAATGTTCCATTGTCTTTTCATTGTTTTGCAAATCCCACTGTTCTCCATGACATCCAGTCTTTCATTGTTTGTCTATAGCCAGGTCCACACGAGTGAGATAAGCATAAGCAGAAATACAAAAGAAAACTTTCCCTCTACAGGGTGTATCAAAAAAACTGCAAATACCATAATTTGTATGCACGAGATCATACATTAGAATTTCAATGGCTGTGCAAATAATTACGCTTCTGGGATTTGAAAATACGTTTCCCAGGGGTATCAAAACAAGCACACAAAGTGAATTAAACTTATGAGTTCGATTACGAATGGCTCAGTTTACGAATGACTTCTGTCGAGTTTTGAGTTGGGGCGTACTTTAAAACAAGAAATACTCTTTGCTCTGTTGTTAGCTGAGCCATTCGTAATCGAACTAATTTTAATTCACTTTGTGTGCTTATTTTGATAGTACTGCACGTGGAAACGTATTTTCAAATCCCAGAAGCGTAATTATTTGCACAGCCATTGAAATTCTAATGTATGATCTCGTGCATACAAATTATGGGATTTGCAGTTTTTTGATACACCCTGTATTGTACCCTATTGTATTTAATTTCAAAGGGTTCACTTTTTTTTTAGACACCCTGTATATTCTAATGAATGTTTAGCCAATCACTTTGATTTGTTGTTTATATGCTTGTTGAGCTCCGATATTTTTGGTTTCAGAACACAAAGTTGTCTGTGGTGATTCTGATTGATAGTTTTTGGCTTGATGTAGTTGACGTTCAAGATATCGACGTACACCGCGATAGGTTAGTATATAGCTAATGAAGTTTAGTATATAAAGCAACATGGTTTTATTAGTATAAAACCCCGCACAGACGAGCAAGTTTTCCTTGACAGTTGACATGTTTTATTTGCTCGTGTGTATGACAAAAACTTGACAAGGTTTTACTTGACAAGGAGCCTTGTTTAACAGCTAGTCATACCAGACAAGGAAAAATTGATCGAGAAATTAAACTTGTTAATTTGCTGTACGCACGAACAAATAAACTAAACTCGTCAAGAAATTTGTCAAGGAAAACGCGCTCGTCTGTACGGAGCTTAAGGCTGCTGTCTATACACACACGGGACTGCATATAGATGAATTTGAAATAGTGCTCAAAACATTTCGAGTTCCTAACCGTACGAACTTTCGTATGAACGAATTGAACCGGACGATCGATTTTCGTACAGTTCCAAAATAGCTACAGTTAACTTGCTGACAAGCTTGCTAGTCAAGGCTTTTGTCAACACATTTTCAAGCGTGTACGAATCTTTCTCTGAACTGTTCCATTTTATTTATCGTTGCTTTATAGAAATGGATTATACTATATTACAAGCTGTGGAGTTGGGCTGCAAATGTTGACTGTCAAATCTGTTAGTCGTGAGTCTTGACGCTCAGGTAGCTGAATTATCATTATCGATCTTTGAAGCAAATATAATAATAATAATAACTTTATTTGAAGACGGAGTTACATTGTTACTATTAAAGTATTCTTCCCAATGGCCCTCGTAGACTATTTACAAAGTTTTAACGTATTTGGAATATTAGATTTGGAAAACTTTTACTAGGTATAACATTGACACTTAATAATATATTTGCATTCAACGCAAGAAAATCTACTGAGATCGTGAACTTCGTGATTTAGTTTCATAAAGTAGGTTTTAAGTTTGTTTTTAAAAGAGCTAACTGAATGATTTTCAATGGCTCTTTCACACTACATGCAGCATAACTTAGTAACTGGTCGGAGACATAAAATTTTTTGGCCTGAATTACAGTAGTGACGTCAAAAAATTGCCAGAAAATATGTCTTGCAAATTTCTTTTTGAACGAAGCTGTAACTTGTTTCCTTAATATGCAAATGGTAAATTTAGTATTTTTTGATAGATTAAGGTGTGCTCTTTCACACTTCATGCACCATAACTTAGTAACTGGTTGGAGACATAAAAAATATTCTGGCCTGAAATAGTGACGTCAAAAAATTGCCAAAATGTCAGCAAATATGTCTTCCAAGTTGCGTTTTTTCAACGAAGCTGTAACTTGTCTCTTTAATATGCAAATAGTAAATTTAGTGCTTGTTGATAGATTAAGGTGTGCTCTTTCACACTACATGCACCATAACTTAGTAACTGGTCGGAGTAACTTGGCCTGAAATAGTGACTCATTCCTCTTGGAGAAATTCAATTACTTTTTGCTCATTGTCCGAGAATATTGATTTAGGTGGTGTATAACTTTCATGTGGGATGTGGGTTTTTACAAAGAAAGTGTTATAGCCAGATTCTCGAAACACAGTCTCACCCTTTAAGGGTGAATTAATTAATAATTCTTAAACAACATTTCAAACGTGATGAGGAAATCACAAAAGCGGAGTTTACGTGCTGGTATTGAGATATTCAGGCCACTGGCTATAAAAAGGTTTTTTCAGCAGCGGTAAGATTACGTGATGAATAATTAAATATAAATTTGTCAGGATCAGGTGATGAAGATTTTGGGACATCAGATCGAATACGAAAGAGTTTCTTTCCGTTAGACAGGTTACGAATTTTAGAATGTTTTAAAAGGAAATTGGAATACCAGTATATGTCAAGTAAAAACACAACTCCGTATATAATATAATACACTTTTTCCCAACTACAGTAAGATTTTACTCAACAGTTTATATACATTATTAAAGTAGTTTTAAACAACAATATTAATATAAACTATGTAATATCAAAAAACGAAAGAGTTTTCAAGGTAAAAACATGATCCCCAAATATGATACACTTCAGAAAATTTGCCACTTAACAGTTTATATACATTCTCAAAATAGTTTTAAGCAACAATATCCATATAAACTCAGTGTAAATATAACTTTAAAAACGAAAACAGTTTAGATAGTATTATTTAGTCATGAGTAACCATGTGATTTTCAAGTTTGCTTGGAACATCAAACTCCATGTCACAGACACCACAAATATATCCAATACCAGTTGGTTTTGTTGATTCCAATTCTTGGCATAAACCACATTGATAGTTTGTATTATTGCCATGTTGCCTTGCTATATGTCGAACTAATTTCTTGACGTTACCAAACTTTTCACTGCATTTTTTGCAAACATGTTTTCCAGTGACTTCATCCTTGAGAAAATGTTCTTGTAAATCTTGCAGTTGAATGATTTCTCTATGACAAGTGCTACACAACAAATGCATTTTTTCATGTCTCACAAACATCACATTCATAAGGTTTGTCTCCAGTGTGTGTTCTTCTATGTGTTGTCAAATTACTTGATTGAGAAAATTTCTGCTCACAAACATCACATTCATAAGGTTTGTCCCCCGTGTGAATTTGTCTATGAACAGCTAATGAGCTGGGTTGAGAAAATTTCTTGTTACAAACATCGCATTCATGGGGTTTGTCTCCCGTGTGTGTTCGTTTATGTGATGCTAAACTGTTTGATTGAGAAAATTTCTTCTTACAAACATCACATTCATAAGGTTTGCCCCCCGTGTGAATTTGTCTATGAACAGCTAATGAGCTGGGTCGAGAAAATTTCTTCTTACAAACATCGCATTCATGGGGTTTGTCTCCAGTGTGTGTTCTTCTATGTCTTGCTAAATTGCCTGATATTGAAAATTTCTTCTTGCAAACATCACATTCATAAGGTTTGTCTCCTGTGTGTGTTCGTTTATGTCTGATCAAATCGATTGATTGACGAAATCCTTTCTTGCAAACATCACATTCATAAGGTTTGTGTGTTCTTTGCTCTCTTGCTAAGTCCAAGCTGCTCGATGTTGAAAACATCTCACAATCATCAGTCATAATTTGATAATACGGCGTATTAAGCCACAATACAATAGATAATTGAGATTAATGCTGACAATTGAGCGATCATGGCTACACGTCAAGCTTCATCGTGCTCTGATTACAACGATTATTATTGCAAGTTAAACTTTAATTTAGAAGCAATAAAGCCTTTTATCGAATGTAAACAGTTAATATTAGATAATGAAAGCTTATTTTGGGTTGATGACTACGAATCTCTCAAGATTTTTACTGAAACCGTTGGTCTTACTGGCAAATGGTCTCCGCCTGGAGGGCGAATAAAGAAATTTGTCGCTGATAATGCCGACCTGACCATAATGTGGCATTACGGAAAGCAAGGATCTATGTTGCTGCGAGGTAAAGGTGCAGAGAAATGCAAAGAAGCGTTGATTAACATGTTGAAGTCGTTAAGCGATCGTTCTAACATAATGGAGTCAAATAATGCATCACCAACTATGGACTTCACAGCTGATTCAGCCAAAGTAAGTGATGCATCACAACTGATAGATGCTTCTTTGTCAAATTCTTATGCCCATGATTGCCAATGTTTTGACAATGGAGTTGAGCTTGACGGTGTGAAACTCGACATTGTTATAATGCAGCGAAAGCTTGAATTTGTAAACGGGAAAATTTCAGAGCTTGAAAACTTTAGATCCCAAACCGGCGTTGAAGAATCGGCGGCCAGAAAATATTCTGATATTTTAGATGAAAAAAATGGGCAAATTGAGAGACAATTGTGCATGATCGAATCCCTTCAGCAAAAACTGACTGATGTCCAAAAAGAAAGAGATTTCTTAAAAACAGCCCTATTTAAATCTATATCTGGAGGATGTACAAACAACAAAACAGCTGAAATAATTCATAAAAGCGAGGTCATGCCGACCGGACCTCGGATAATGATGTTGATTGCAATGTACAGGGTGAGTCAGAAAAAAGTGATGCCTTTGAAATTTAATACAATAGTGAACCTTTTGAAATTGAACTTCATATTTGCATTTTCTTTCAAAGAATCTATTGTACCCTATTGTATTTAATTTCAAAGGCATCACTTTTTTCTGACTCACCCTGTACAAAGCCCCATTGTTAATATAGGGTGGAATAATGATATCCTAAATAACAATCAAAAGATCAATGAACCATTTACACCAACAAATGACAAAACTTTAAATAACAATGCTACGTATAAAAACACGGCTGAGAAATTAATCCTCGAGGAGGGAGTAAATGGGAATCAACCCTCCAATTATGGTGATAAACAACACGACGATCTACATATAATTAATACAACCGATATATTGTCAAATCATAAGAACCCAAACAGAGAAACTACTAAACCTCAACAAAAGAACCCTGGCAACGACCACACCAAATCTATTCCAGTCCGTATCACCGATAGAAGTCCTTTTAGATCAAATCGAGGGGAATCTTTCCAAGCTCGGAGAAAATATGTTAGTCGTTTTGCCCATAACGATCATCGAGCTAATTGTAGGGCATCTGGGTCTCATTATGAATTGTTGAATACTACCTACTCGAAAGAAAGTAATGAAGAATTTTTTCGCAAAGCACGTATCCGGAAACCGAAACCTCGTCTGTCACAGAAATTGACGAGAGACAAAATGCTATTTTACCGGTTTCATTATTAGATGTAGCAGTGCAAAATTTTAACGGAAGGCGAGCTCATAATTATAACCTTATTCAAATTCCTATACAAACTAGTATTAATTTAAACCCCCAGCCTGCTCAAACTAGACCCCATGCAGATAAAGTTTCCCATAAACTCAAGATTGCCCACCTGAATATAAGATCTTTGAGAAACACGTCGCATTTTATGGAAACTAAGGAGCTGATAAAATTACACGAAATAGATGTCCTTACAATGTCCGAAACATGGTTAAATAGTACAGTTACAAATGGAGAAATCGCAATTGATGATTATAAATGTTACAGACTTGATAGACTACATAAAAAAGGCGGTGGAGTCTGTGCATATGTCAAAAAAACTATGAAAGCAACTATATTAAACGACTTGACACAAACATCAGAGTCAAACTTCCAACAACTCTGGATTAAGCTTCAAAATAAGAAGATGAAGACAATAATAATATGCGTGACCTATAGACCACCTGATAGCCCGCTAAATTGTATTCAGGACGATCTCAGACCAAATTATATACAGGCACTCACTATGAACAAACCAATTTTTATTCTTGGTGATTTGAACTGTAACTTATTGAAAGAGGGCCCTGAAAAAAGAGTTATTACAGAACTTTGTGATGATGTAAATCTCAAGCAAATAATAAAGGATCCAACAAGGATTACAGACACGTCGCAATCGCTTATTGATATTATATTAGTTTCTACAGAAGCTGCAATCCTCGAAAGTGGAGTTTTACATTCCTCAATCAGCGATCATTTTCCAATTTATGTAATAACGAAACTGAAGGTCCCAAAGATACCCCCTACGTATATCACGGTGAGAAGTTACAGAAATTATGATCCTACAGTATTTTCCACTGATCTGGCTACGAAATCTGATTGTTTGTTATCGATATTTACCGAAGCAGATGTAAACGCAAAAACTAAAGCACTTAAGGAAACGATTCAATCAACATTAAACCTCCACGCACCAATTAAAACAATCAAAATTAGGAGCCGTACTAACACATTCGTTACGCCAGACACGAAAGAACTTATGACAACTCGAGACAAATTACATCAGAGATTTTTAAAATCACGTTGTAAGAGGATTGGGAAAAGTACAGAGAATCTCGTAATAAAGTTAAAGTTATACTGAAGGAGTCATCAATAAATCATTTATCCGATGAAGTTAAAGCTAACAAGAACAATCCAGGTTCACTTTGGAAAATAATAAACAATTCGATACCTGTGAAAGAGAAGGAAAAACACTTTTATACGAAAGAACTCAAGACGGTTGTGGAAGACTTTAACAAATATTTTACTTCAGTCGGTAAAATCACTGCCACCGCAGCTTTAGACCTAGCAAACAAAAATAATATTGTGCTATCTGACCCCCTGTTGAACGACGTATCCTATCCTATGGAAGAACAGTTTAATTTTGAACCTGTTACTTGTTCAAAAATTCGACGAATTATTACAGATATGCCTAGAAACAAATCACCGGGGCCTGACAAGTTAAGCATGGGTGTCGTCAAAGATTGTTTACCCGTCATCTTGGGACCTCTCACGAACATAATTAACTGTTCCTTTCAGTCAGGTGTGTTTCCTGACTTATGGAAATTATCGGAGGTGATACCTTTGCTTAAAGATGGCGATCATGAGACTCCGTCCAACAATCGACCCCTCTCCCTTTTAGAGGTTTTATCAAAGGTCTGTGAAAGAGTTGCACTTGATCAATTTGGGTCATATATAACAGGAAACCAACGCTTATCACCACATCAAAATGGAAATAGGAAACACCACTCAACAGAAACTTTAAACATTTTTATTACGGATAAGATGTTGGAAGCAATGGACAACAAACATGTAACAGCTCTTGTTTTATTAGACTTGTCTAAAGCTTATGACAGCATCAATCACAAAATCCTCCTGCATAAGTTAAAATGCGTAGGAGCGTCACCACCAGCAATCAAATGGTTTGAAAGTTATTTATCGGGCAGAACTCAATATGTACGGATAAGGTCAACCATTTCTCCAGTCATAGCACTAACTCATGGAGTGCCTCAAGGCTCCATTCTGTCACCATTTTTGTTTGGAATTTATGTCAACGATCTACCTGCTATAACGATCTCAAGTGATCTAGACTCTTACGTTGATGATTCAAAACTCCACCTTGCATTTCTAGTCGAAGACATACAACAGGCAATCCTTAAATTAGAAAATGATTTGCATAACACCGCAAAATGGTGCCTGGAACATCAATTGTTAATAAATCCCAACAAGACTAAATTCCTCTTGGTAGGAACACGATCAATGTTACAGAATTTACCAACAACAATTAGTCTGAAATTTCTCGGTGAAACTCTTAGGCCAGTACCAGTTGCTAAAGATCTGGGTATGCATCTAGACTTACATCTTTCTTATAATAATGGCTTTATTTCCCACATTTCAATAGCGGATACGCTAAATTATAATGTGTTTACAATTTGGTTCAACTACTAGTTAAGGTTACAACTAATTCTAAAATATTACATGTATATACAAATTTATATCTAAAATACGACTAAAATATACGACTATATATATAGAACGTTCTCAAATTAAAAACTACAGTTTTAGCCTATCGTTGTATTTATCTATTGCATATACTAACGGACTGCGTTTAAATCTTTCGGTTCTGTAGAAGAAGTTATAAAATTTGTTCGGATTTGTTCGAGTTTCTCTTCCTTTTACCTCAGAGCATTTCCTAGGAAGCAATGAATGTAATTTATGTGATGGCTCTGACATCTGCTTGATGAGACGAACACATAAATCATCTCTACGTTCCTGTAACGTTTTTAGTTCACATTCCTGAAGCGCACGATTGTACTCATATTCAGGAACAATTATCCTCAAAGCTCGTTTCTGTACTCTTTCAATATCATTACGCTGTGCTTGCGTCAAGTTGCCGTTCCATACCTGGGCACCATACTCCAAAGTTGATCTGATTACACAGCAATAAAAGGTCTTGAGGTCATTTTTGGTGCGCCATAACCCTTAAGAACCTTCAAAAATATAGACGTTTGGTCGCTTTCTTAATAATGTACTCTGTATTTGATTCCCAATTTAAATCATCGTCTATCCAGAGTCCCAATAACTTGTACGTTTTGACTCTAGACATTGGTTGTTGCCCAATGCAGACAGGAGGGATTACAGTCTTAATCTTTCTAAAATCTACTACCATTTCATTGCATTTCTTGGCGTTTAATTCCATTTGCTCATTTTCCGTGAACCGAATTATGTTATCAATATTATTTTGACTATTTCCGATACAATTTCCAGATACATGATCAGTGACATCAATCACCTCGGATAAAGTAGTGTCATCCATAAAAATAACAATGTCGTCTTGGTCAGAACCTCCATTCTGATCATCATTTGGTGTTTCAACAACATTGGCCATCTGGTTAATCTTTATAATGAAGGCCAGGGGCCCCAATTTACTTCCTTGTGGGATCCCTCCTCTTATGCTTTTACACTCTGATTTGTGGTTTCTAAACGTACACATTTGTAGTCTACCTTGTAAATACGTCGCAAACCATCTTACTAACGAAGGGCGCACACCAATGTCCATAAAATTTCCTAACAAAATGTTATGGTTGATCAAATCATAGGCTTTACGAAAGTCCAAAAAGGAGATTCTTACAACTTTTCCCGTGTTTTCCATGCACTTATACCAATTATGTACCAAATACACTAACGTCAAAACAGCTGAAGATCCCGCCAGGCCACCAAATTGAGAATCACTAATTTCTTCTTGAACGTCCTCAAGGATCCATTCAACAGCATACGATTCTTGCACTTTGGAAGTACGCTAGTAAGGGAAATCGGTCTTAACTCCTCCACTCTATTGCATGGGGTTGTTTTGGGGATAGCACAGACGTTAGAAATTTTCCAAACTTCCGGGAATTTCATAGTTTGGAAGGATTGATTAAAAATATGTACTAAAGGTACCGCAAAATATTCAGCGAATAACTTTATTATCTTTAAACAGGGATCAAATGGCCCATGTGCTTTATTGGCATCTATGCCTTTTAATTTCTTTATGAGATTCGTCACAGAGATTTGAGGCAGAGTCTCATCTGCTGTAATCGTCAGCCACTCATCAGCCACTTCTGGGTAGTTCTTAGTTAGGTCTGTGAAAAAGGTGTTAATAAACTCAGCGGACTCTTTTGCGCTTAGTGGATTTTCAGTTTCCGGATCTGTAATAGAGACTGAATCCTTCTTAGTTCCAACAACTTTCTTTATCTGTTTCCACCATTGCTTTGGGTTATGGCTGCATATCGGTTTAATTCTCTTTTCATAAAATTTATTTTTCTCTTTCCGAATCTCAGATACAATTTTATTTCGTAGATACTTAAAGCGTTCGGCTTGTCCACGTTGGTATGCTTTATCGCGATTATGCATCATTTCCTTGATTCTTCCAGTGATATATGGTTTATCGTCCTCATACACTTTAATTGATTTACAGGGGAAGAAGGTATCAAACATGTTATTAGTTGCCTCAAGAAATAAACGCACCCCATCATCGACTTCAGCAGCGTTAAATACAAATGACCAATTATATTCTCTAATGAACTGCTCAAATTGAAGTATAGATGAGTCTCTCAGCGGCCTTACAGTTACTGTTCTTTTCCTTTTTGTTTCCTAACTGATTTCGATTTTTGGTCTCCATACAATTCGTTTATGGTCAGAAGTTCCAAGGGGGCAGTAATTCTGGATCTTCGGAAAAATTATGTATGTCCGAAATAATTAGGTCCAACACGGCATTACCCTGGTTGGTGTTTTTACTATTTGTTTTATGTGGCATTGGCGTGTGATTGTTCTTATATTCAACCCATTACTGTCAGGGTTGAAATCACCAGCTGCAATGATTGCTGTGCATGGGCTTTCCGATTTCAATTTATCATAACAGTAGCAAAAATAGTCACAGAAACTATTTACCGTCTCCATATTTACAGATGGAGGAATGTACACACATGCAATTGCAATTCTAGAAATTGATCTTGGAAGCCAGACAGGGCGTAATACAATCCAAACACACTCATATTGATCATTTGACAAGTCGAGTCGAAGTTTGTAAGTTATACTTTCCCGTATATACACTTGCACTCCACCACCCCTTCCAATAGGTCTATCTTTTCTGACCAAGCTAAATTTCGGAATATTAACGACTTCATCAGGTACGATATCAGATAACCATGTTTCTGTGATCATGACTACATCAGGGCTACACTGACTGATAATGACCTCAAGTTCCTCTTTTTTATTAAGGATTGATCTAGCGTTTAGTAATAAAAATTTTGGTAAAAAACCGTCAAGAGCAACATTTGTAGTTTTCGTAATTGGAATATTAATTAAGTTGTGGCTCCTACTTTGCCGGATGGCTACTCGATTAGAGGGTATCCTGGTCGCTTCCGAAAACCCCAACTATTATATCGCTTTGACTTTGCACTAGTTCCTTGTTGGAAACGGGTAGTTATTCTAGCTGGAATTTTATGTTGTTGCGTATCAATTAGTGGTAACCTCCCGATGTCAACTATGTTAAGGTTATTCGTGGTTCGCTTCTTGTCTTGAATTTGACTCATTTCGCGAGGTTTCACCGCTTCTTCTGGGCGAGTTTTCCTATTTATAGGCATTCTTGGGTGGACTTTGTGCTGACTTTCAGGGGCTAAGTCAACATGTTTCTTTGCAGATTTTTCTTTAGGCTTAATAGGCCTAGTATTCACTGCGTTATGTTTCTTATTCGGCGGTTTCATTGAGACAGGTAGGTTAGCGCTCAAAGGAGTATTTAGCGGTTTATTTAGATCGAGACACTCAGTAGTTTGTTGGGTGTTGAGCGATTCCTTTGACGTACTTGATCTAACGCTATGTTGGGCACTATGGATTACTTGTGTGTTTGCAAATTATCCACTTTGGAGGATAGTTGTAATTATCTCACTTTGTTTTGAAATTTCCTTAATGAGTGTTTGACGCTCACTTTGCATATTGGTCAATTGTTCTTTGAGTTGATTTATTTCTTGAGTATTTTCGCTAATAACCTTACTATTTGATGAGATATTGTTGGATAGTTTAGTGTGGTTTATCACCGCATCCAGCTTAACTTCCTCTAAGTCTGTTGACAATTCATAATATTCTGAAAGGGACGCTCGTTGTTCTGGTTGGGCTGATCTATTGCATTAGTATGACCATCTTTACAAAACTTTTGGCCCAAATCATCACCTATCGCTGTCGAATCGCTAACAGAATTATAGATTTTATAAGTTATATCATACAAACCGCCCAGCTTCCCCTCAATTTCTGATAGCTTAATCGCCATATCCTCGCAATTACTACAATGAGGTTTCTCAGCCGCAACATCATTTGTATTTCCACTAGCTTCCTGTTGCATGTCAGGCTCAATATCGGTTGTGGGCACACTGTTTACGGGCCATATGTTGGTCGCTTGTTTATCTCTAGGTTTGCTCAGTAGTCGCATCAAGAATTCTTTCAGCATTTCACCGTCTTTCCCATGAAATGTTATCGTATTTTGTCTCCCCGGATACCAAGTTAGGGTGAGATCATAGTCACTACATTGGAATTGTTTAGCTGTACCTCCAGGTGATTTCCAAATTCCCGATAAACTGACCACATCTTCGACAAATTTTTTCAATGCATCAAGATCCCATGCCCACTTTATACGACAAATATCGTAGATTAAACAAGACTGTTTATTTAAGAGCTTTATTGAATTCACGTCGATGTTTTCAATTGTAAAATTTGTCTGAGCAGTCTGTACTGCAGCCATGTTTATGTGTTCAAGATCGCTTCAAGAGATGAAGCGATCTATGATGAACATATCTCTAAACTATCATCTACGTGCATTAATAGATTATGCCAAATCAACAGAGTAAAGGAGAGCTTTGATAAAGAAACGTTATCATTACTTAATCTAAAACTCATTAATAATTCATAAGCAAAACACAAAGGAAATCACCACCGTATCGTTGTCTTGATACCACGGTAATAAACACCCATAAATTAACTCGACTTTCGCGTTGAATTTCTCTTTAAATACTGGTTTGTTTGAGATGTTGTGTAAACAACTCGTTTCTCGTGTTTCATCAGGGGACCAAACACTCGAAAACAATAAAACACTCGCGCTTCGCGCTCGTGTTTCATACCGTTTTCTCGTGTTTGGATCCCCTGATGAAACACTCAAACTCGTTGTTTACATATAACTTGAAGCACTGGTAATAAACAAGCTGTTATATTGTTCTAATGTATGGGCCAATACTTCATCCAGAAATTTGAAGAAATTGCAAACAGTCCAAAACTTTGCATGCCGAATTATTACGAATATTAAAAAATTTGATCATGTGACACCAGGTTCTCAACAACTCAAATGGTTAACTATCGATAATTTACTCATTTATAAAGACGCGGTGATGGCTTACAAATGCCTTAACAACCTTGCGCCAAGCTATCTCACAAAGAAATTCATAAAGCGGTCTGACATCCATAACTGTCAAACTAGAAATAATCACAATTTAGACATTCCAAGTTATAAAACAGCTACTGGACAGAGAACTTTTTATTACCGTGCAGTTAAAATATGGAACGAAATAGACGATGATCTAAAAAACATTTCAGAACTTAAAGGTTTTAAGAAAAAACTAAAAGAACATCTTTTAAATTTTAAATCATCAGATTTATAATAGTTTTATATAGATTTTGATAGTATAGTTTAATTTATTTATTTGTAAGTGTATGTTGAAAAGCCCTTTGGGGAACATACAGTGTTTTAATAATAATAAAAAAAAAATAATAATAAAGTAGATAATATTATAGTAAACATAAGGCAATCGTATACGATATATTTTATCTCGTGATTGAGATAGGTTTGACTTGAATTTTAGAATGTTTATTCTCGCAGCGGTATGCAATACAGACGTACAGTATTCTGTATATACGGTATATTTCTATATTACCTTAACAAGACGTCAATAATTGTATCGCATACCCAACGTCGACCGCTTAGCGTCTCCATATCTTTTTGGTAAACAGTAATGCCATCAAAACAAGCAACTCTATTAAGCCGAAAGATATGGAAATAAATATTCGAAAATGGTGTGCACACTCGTGGAGGAAGGAATACGCACTCGGACATCGGCTATCTTTAAAATAGGGAACGGGAATCGGGGAATCCGGGAATCGGGGAACCGAGAAGTGGGGAAACCGGGGAGTGGGGCAAACAGGAAGCTGGGGAATCAGGAGCTAAGAGATCTATAGGACAGTAGAATTGGGGAATGGCGAGACCAGGGGATGGGGGGAACCGTGTGTAACGATATCTAACCGGGCTATATCCACCGGATAGCAGGACCTTATAGGTCATGTGACTGGAGATTTGTTGTTGTGTTTAAAGAGGCATCAGTGGAATACTAAAATTTACATAAAATAATAAAATCAAAAGCTATACAATACCGACAATCAAGTAAATAAAGGTAAAAAATATCTTTTAAACACTTTACACCATGGGATGAAAGAACCGAGGGAAGAAAGATCGACAAACAAGGGATGGGACAGAATTGGGGGATATGTCATGGATGCAGAAATTCCCAGGGAATGGAACTGTGTTTCACTTTGTTGGCAATCATATTATAAATAATTAAATAACAAGTATATTGGTATTCACTAACATATTTTACTTTACCCATTAGTGTACATTATAATACCCTTTCCTTAATAATTGACGAGTAAAATCGTCTGGCGTTAGACAGAGCAAAATAGTCTGGCGTTAGATAGAGCAAAATAGCAAAGTGGGGCATATTTACATAAAAAAATAAAACCCAAAGCTAAACAAGACCAACAATCAAGTGCATAAAGGTAAAGAATATCTTTTAAACAGTTTACACCGAGGGAAGAAAGATCGACAAACAAGGGATTGGTGAATCCCCCAGACCCCCCTGGCTGTGTCTCGCTCCTTCGGCTCTCAAATAGCACCCCTCACTTTTACTACCCTGAATCCAAATAAAGCTACGTTTTATGTTGCATTTCGGAGTAAAGAATGTTAGAAAACTGTAAAATGGTTTAATAATCTAGTATTATCTTTTAGATGTCAATGACTATTAACTGTCTAATATTTCTAAAAATGAAACACCAGTCACTAAATTGGCTGAAAATGCCATTTCAGAGGGTCTAGATTTTAAACTTTTTTGAGGGGGCATGCCCCCAGACCCCCCTGGTTATGTAGTGCCTTCAGGATCACATACATTACTTTTTGCTTTGATTGCATGCCCTCATCCACATAAATGAGCTTCCTACACCCCTGTCTAACAGTATAATTTAAGGCCTCAGCCTACCAGGATACCATTTCACTGGTTCAATGTAACAGATGCAGCTACATCTGTCTGCCTAATGGGTTTGTTTTGTATAACTGTAAAATTTTAGACATAGGCGTACAAGGTGGGTGGGGAAGGGAGGAGGTAGCCAAATTTGGGACAAATAGTAAGAAATTTAGGCAATTCCTTCCCAAGAGCTAGTTGCAAATGGATAATTGGAAGGTGTGCCATTGTAATTAACCATAAAAGAGAGCTCTGTTTTTAGTGAAAGTCGGGGAGTTTCCACCTTTGTCAGGGAAAGTCTTGTCTGCCCTTTCCCCACAACCCCCGCTATGCATATGATATGTTTTCTATGCATTTTGACTAATATTTTGGCAATAAAAAATACTGAATTCCAAAAGTAAAATGGCCTTGATACCTTTATATACATCAAACTCCTTTCTCATTAGAGCCCGAGGGTTAAATTTTGTCTCGACCAAAATCTATTTAAGAATGTCATCCTTATAATTTAGTTTTATTTTCTGCCCATTACCTGGTTTGCACCTTCCAATGTTCTCCTGGTTTCCCCCATCCCCTGACAATTAATTGGATTCTCTTGGTTTGCCTAATTACCCAAGGAGCCACAGTGCGCCCAAATACACCCCAAATACACCCCATACATGCTATTTTGCTCTATCTAACGCCAGACTATTTTGCTCTGTCTAACGCCAGATGATTTTACTCGTCAATTAAGGAAAGGGTATAATGCACACTAATGGGTAAAGTAAAATATGTTAAAGTTATTAGTGAATGCCAATTAATATACTTGTTATTTAATTATTTATAATGATTGCCAACAACGTGAAACACAGTTCCATTCCCTGAAAATTTCTGCATTCATGACATATCCTGATATCCCCAGTTCTGTCCCATCCCTTGTTAGTCGATCTTTATTCCCTCGGTTCTTCCATCCCATCGTGTAAACTCTTTAAAAGAGATTTTTTACCTTTATTTACTTGATTGTCGGTATTGTATAGCTTTTGGTTTTATTATTTTATGTAAATGTCAGTATTCCACTGATGCCTTTTTAAACACAACAACAAATCTCCAGTCACATGATCTATAAGGTCCTGCTATCCGGTGGATAAAGCCCAGTTAGATATTGTTACACACGGTTCCCCCCATCCCCTGGTCTCGCCATTCCCCAATTCTACTGTCCTATAGATCTCTTAGCTCCTGATTCCCCAGCTTCCTGTTTGCCCCACTCCCCGGTTTCCCCACTTCTCGGTTCCCTACTCTCTTATTTCCTCATTCCCCGATTCCCGGATTTTGCGATTCCAGGATTCCCCGATTCCCCGATTCCCGGATTCCCCGATTCCCCGATTCCCCGATTCCCCGATTCCCGTTCCCTATTTTAAAGATAGCCCTCGGACATCCAGCAAAAGTAGGGCTATCTTTAAAATAGGGAACGGGAATCGGGGAATCCGGGAATCCGGGAATCGGGGAATCGGGTCCGATTAATGAATGTAATTTGTCTTTAAATTTCTAGAACTTCAGCGAAAGAAAGATGCATGAAAAAGTGCGTTGAAAGGAAATCCACGGGTTTTTATTTTATTAAATAAATTTTGTTAATTAGATGTAACTTATACACTACAATTATAGACTGAATTCTTTGTAACTAGATAAACGTAACTTTCGTATACTTGTACATGGCAGAACGGACTTGACAAATAGTTTTAGTATACATTTTCGTATAAATACAAACAATTTCTTCTGTGTAAAATATAGATAAATATAATACTATATGATATAATTATGTCAACAAAATATATAAAAAAACTTATTGAATGTAGTTATGTACAATTTTACTTCTAATATATACGTGTTGGGAGCCTGTTCAAGCAGGGCGCTTATATATATATATATATGTAAGCGCCCTGGTTTCAAGCATTACTTTTACGACAATTTTCTTAAACTTAGGAAATTTGGACCTTTTTATTAAGGATTTGTTAAGAAATAAAAAAATTTTAAGGTTTGATCCAACACTTGAAAATATTGAAAACGTTTAAAAATTCAGTCAACTTAGGTGCTACTTATCCAAATATATTTCTCAGAAACGCAGGAAAACAGTCTAAAGCATTCAAAACTGCAAAGATTTTCCACGAGAAGACTGAAGAGAACCATACATGTTTAAAGAAATTTTACTAAATCTAAGGAATTTTTACCGAGAAGCTAAGGAAGTGAGAGCCCTGATCAGTGAACTCTAAGTAAACTGGAACGCTAACTCCTATGATCAAGTCTTATGATTCGTTGAAGCCAAGCTCTAGTTTTTCTGAGTTTTGAGTTGAAATACTTAACGCCGAACATTGGGCTGTATATGAAATTGAAGCTATTAAAAAGTTATATTTGATATAAAAACTTCAAGACTTTAGGTAAAAGAGAAATACTTAAAAAATACAAAAACAACCGGAATTTTGTAAAATACGGCATTTCCTTTCAACGCACTTTTTCATGCATCTTTCTTTCGCTGAAGTTCTAGAAATTTAAAGACAAATTACATTCATTAATCGGACCCGGATTCCCGGATTCCCCGATTCCCGAATTCCACGATTCCCCGATTCCCGGATTCCCCGATTCCCCGATTCCCGGAATTCCCCGATTCCCCGATTCCCGTTCCCTATTTTAAAGATAGCCCTTTGCGGCGGCTATCTTTAAAATAGGGAACGGGAATCGGGGAATCGGGGAATTCCGGGAATCGGGGAATTCCGGGAATCGGGGAATTCCGGGAATCGGGGAATCGGGGAATTCGGCAGTCGGGGAATCCGGGAATCGTCAAATAGAACACAAAATTATAGAAAATCACTTTTTATATAACATTTCACTTTGTTCGCAAACATATTCCAAATTAACTAATAACACGTATCTATTTACTGCATATGGGATTCACTAATCGTCAATGAACGTATTTAGGAACGATTTTTCACTAGTAGTTAAGTTTCCTAAAAGTACATATGCCAAGCGAACTTTCATTTATTCAAAAGTGACTTATTTTGAAGATATTTGTTTCCATGCTTCGTTGCTGGGATATTTCGACTTGACGTGACAAAATTGAACGAAATCACTGGTGATTTCATCTCGAATATTTATTTTTATAAACTGTGGTAATACGAAAGTTTCTAGTGATGTCGTTCAACTGTCGAAGCATAGAAACAAAAGACTTCAAAAGAAGTTACTTTACAGTTTTAAGATTTCTTTTGTTGAAGAGAATACAAATATTTGCTTCATATATTTATAGTTTGAAAGTGGTGGCCAAATCACTCCTTCATATTTATCTACATAATTACTTCAAACATATATAGAAAGTTATTTTGTATCAGGCCCGTGTAAAGACCTGAATTAAGAGCAAAGTAATTGCGTTTTTGATGTTATATGCTTTGACAATTAAGACATATCATCCCATTACTAAACAACAAAACTCAAAATATGCGCAGTTAAATATAATAACAAGAACTTAGTCCGTCTAATTTCTCATCTACTACAATGCACCAGTCTATTAAAGGACCCAGCCAAACTCCCCTACGAGCCTTTGGACGTGTTCTAACTTGAAATGTGGTGGGAATTCTGGTGGAACCACGAGGTCTTTCCCAAGGAAGTTTGGATATTTCGTTCGGATGCATGCCGCTTTCAGATGAAAATGAACGTTTTCGGGCTCACTTGAAAATTGAATAAGTCCGGTATTCCGGTCCCTGTATTGCCGTATGTCGCGGTATACAACTACAAGGTCATCAGGCAATGCCTGTGGGGGATTCTTTATCGTTTTGCTACAACCATAACATCGCGATACTCGAGTTCCTGGTATCCATTTTAGCCTAAAGGACGAGCCTGATTGCGTTTTGTTAGCCGGGCTGATGTTAGCGTCGGGGGGTGGATTTGAACGGACAACTTGCTGAGCTGCTACCGTTAAATGGCTGTCACATCGCTTTGTTTGTCGCAATGTTTCAGGCGTGTTAATTGTGTTTATCGGTGTGATTGACGCGGAAGGAATAGCGTTTCGAGGAAAACATGCCGTCTGAGGATAGGGTAGACCGGGTTCGGTCTCAACAAGTAGGTCTCTTAGCTCGGTGACAGGAGGCTTCTGAATGTTACTCTTCTTTCGCTTGCTTGGTTTCCTCCCTGTGCTCTTTGGTGCACTGCCCAATGCCATCTCTAACATTCTTGGTCCCCGTTTGGATCTTTTATACCAAGCCAAATACTCGTTCAAGGTTCCACGGACTTGAGCTACAGCAAGGACATGTTCGCATATCTTGGTCGAACTATTTATGCAGGAACGGTCGCATTTCAAAGAGCCGCCTTTGCCAGGTGTGACGATATGAATATTGTTTAAATGTCCAGCTACAATGAATGAGCCATCTGTCGCACCTGGTTTGAGAATGACATTTGCCGGTGAATCTAACAGACGATTCGCCTTTTCAAACATGGCATCTAAAATTGCTATTGCCGGTATTGTTGTTATAGCACATTCTGCAGCTGATAGGGGAAGGTGGTTTGCTGATAAAGGTGCCGGTTGACTGGTGGTCTCGGTTTCTGCATCGTTCACATCGAGGTGCGTCTTCTTCCCGTGCATACCAGTCTTTTGGTAAGTTTCCAATTTTGACGCTCTCTGCGCATGTGTCATCTTGCTCCATCTTTTGTCATCCACCACCAAGTGTTGGAATTCTTTGCGAACCTATAAAAAATGTAAGTTTCGTAAATGTATGATGATGTTGGGCATTACTGTAAGTTACTTTATGATCAGATGTCGCTTTTTCTCAAGTTACTGAACCTAATGTCATTCTTTGTTGGTAGTCAATGTTATTCGGACATGTTCGGCAGTACCCTTTTCCAATTATAAAATTGACGAAAACGTGTAATGGAAATATACAATTTACAAGTATCTATAATATTAGATTCGAACGCAAAGACTTAAATGGAGCAATGCAGTCTACGATGCATGATATAGTCAGTGACACGATGCATCAATGAAATGGAGTCTCCAATTCATTTTGGAAAACGCCTTCAAAGGCTTGTTTCGAGCTGGATATCTTGTTCATTAATCCGCAAACAATAGCTAAAAATTTGCCTCTTTCCAGGGACGCCGTAACGACGAGAGGGCAAGGGGTGCAGATTTTCATCGAAGGGCACTTTTAAATTTATATTTTGTATATAGTAAGGAACGTTTGCGAGAGGAAGCTACCCTTCCTGCCTGCCCCCAGTTCCGGCGTCCTTACCTCTTTTTCTGTCAGACCTTTTCAAATTCCTCCTGGAAACCTTTTTTCATAATTGACGACAAAATGCATGAACTTATACAACCCGCAATAGTAGAAATTGTCGCTTTCACAAATATCACATATGGATTATTGTGGATGTAGCCTTATACATTACTTACTTTATACATGCCTTTTCCAAACACGGCACGATCTTCGTTACGATATTGTATGTCGACGATGTTTTTTACCTCTTGAATGAATTCATGTGGCTTCTTTGGATCGAACTGAAGCGAATGCTTTATGATAAAATTCGCCGATTCCGGGTCATTGTTTAGGTACTCCTTTGGAGGATCTCCCAGTCCAGCTTCCATCCTTACAGGTTTTAGCATCGATGTTTTAACATCATTTGCCTAAACGACATTAAACCA
Source organism: Trachythela sp. YZ-2020 (assembly GCA_016169945.1). Classification (NCBI taxonomy): domain Eukaryota; kingdom Metazoa; phylum Cnidaria; class Anthozoa; order Malacalcyonacea; family Clavulariidae; genus Trachythela; species Trachythela sp. YZ-2020. Next base: position 1,217,266 of record JADLSH010000070.1, on the reverse strand, counting down.
ATTTCGGTTTTAGTACTACTAAACAATTTTAAGTTTCTAGTAATATAACTTTCTACTCGTTAACAACAATACAGGGAAATTGGTTTAATGGTAAATTTCAATCGAAAAATAGTTATTTGACTACGTATTTGGCTGAGGTAATGTCGTGGAATGCCCACTGCGAAATGGTGGCCGCCCACGCTTCACTCCACCGATATTATCATTCTCCTTCATTTATTGGTTGCCTTTTGGGCATATTTAGCAAGAAAATTATCGGCAAAGTAAAACAAGATTCATGCTCACAATTTCTCTCCGAAAATATTTGTTACCTAACAAAGGGCTGTGTCAGAAATTGCGTTGCAAGTTGGAGAAAAAATTGCCTAGTGCAACATGGCCTTTAGTAAGCGTAGCCTTTATTAATTTCGAACATGTTAGCCAAGTTAAAAACAGTTTGCATGATATATAATCTGTGAGGCATGGAACCGTCGACCAATGCGAGATTTCGTACCCCTACTTTTTGGAATACATCTCAGTTCTGTCGATCCGAGTGTTCTAAAAACAAGTGTAGGCATACAATAAATTGTTTTTTGGCCATATTTCTTGAGTTGGAATTTAAGCAGAAATCTCGTATTAATCACACCGGTATTTCGAAATAATACTCATATGAACGGTGTCATATGAACGGCTTCGGCTACGTTTTTTAAAATACTTTTTAAAACGAGTTATTTCATATACCTTTTCTTTCATAAACCATTCATAAAAACTGGAACCGCCTTCACTCGGTCGACCATGTTCAGTTTCTCTTGCATCCCATTTTTTCCGCAAACCGGCTAATTTTGCATCAAATTCTTCTGGCGTGTTGCAATCGACCAAGCCCTGGTACATTATGTTTTCCTCTTGCTTTCCGAATATCTCAGCAATGAAGACTTGGACGACATTTGGTGGAAGACCTCGTTTCGTTAGCTCTCTTTTTAAATTGTCTCTGAAATGACTAAAGCATCTCAGAAACAACGCGAAACGAAAATTTCGCTTCAATCCGTCAATTAAAGCCCTTTCCCCGTCTGTTCCGCATGCTAGCATCCCTTCAAGTTCCGGACATTCAGTCGTAAGAAGATTCGCAAACCTGGAATATGTCTTCCAATCTTTGTGCTGGTGCGTTAGCAATGGGCCGATGAAAACTGGTGGTTTATTGGTTGATTTGTGATGTAGCTTCAAGTTTCTGTATGTAGTAACAGTCAAACTAATGTTCTCTTCGAAGATGTTAAATGTAGGATCAGCGCCAAAGATGCAGAAGTCATTCGGATCGGTACAGAATCTTTTAAGATCTTGAAGCTGACGATTACTAGCCAGGATGACAAGAAAATCAGGATGCACTCTACACTCTCGGATGAATACAGCGTCACTGCTGATTTCTTCCTCCCGTTTCGCTTTTTCGAGAAGGGCCCATATTCCGTTAATTCCATCGACTTTGTTGACGTTAGACGTCTTTCGCTTTGATGAAAATCTAGCATTATATATATCAGTCGGCCCTCTTGGAAGTTCCCCTATACTCCGTGCTTTAGTCACATCACCAACAGAACGGTAAACTTTATCAATCACTTCTTTCGGTGTTTCTTTCGGAGCTGACCTTTTGAGTGCTTCTCTTGTACTTGGCAACATACGATGGTATGGTATCTTTAGCTTAGAGTTTCCGTGTGGTAAAATAACATCTACAGCATGCTCGTTACCTTTGAAAAGGTACTGAACGAGTGTGTATTTCGACACGTTATCTCCGTGATCTAAATAAAAAAAATTATTGTTAATTAAGCATCCGCATACTTTACAAGATTTCGCTTAGTTAAAAATATTTCTTTTTTTTCGGTAGAACCAAGCTATATTCATTCTTTCTTATCTCGCGTATCTAATGTAGCAGAAAGTGTTTGTAGGTCGTTATACATGCAATACAGTCTGGATCATGGATACGCGGCTATACTACCTAAACAGATACTAGGAAAGAAGCCGACACAGCCAAACAATCCACCAAAACTCCTTGCTTGAAACGATGGACTTCTTTGGTAATAACTGCTTGTTACTAAACTATGAACAAGTCTTGCAGATTATTTCCAATTGTTTACACTCACCGAGCAAAGTAGATATTACTTTTCGCACATCGTTGCTGGAATTGTTAACGTAGTAGGTTCTCTTCAGAGTATAGATTTCATGATTTTCAGAGGGGTTTTCTGTCACGTGAGTGATTTCCTTTACACTTCCATCCTCGTTTCGTTGAACTATAAACTCGTTTTTTGGTGTTCCAGTACGCTTCCAAGAACCCATATCGTCACACTTGATATCATCTTGACTTTTTACCTTTGCGTTATCGATGAGGAACGTGACGTTGTGCATAACATTGATTGGCTGAGAGATGCATAACCGTTCAGTCTCGTGTTCTCGCAAAAGTATTCTCACCAAATCTTCGCGAATATAATGTTCTTTCTTCCACGAGAAAACAGGAGTCAACGGATCACCGTTGTACAACGCACTTTCCGGCTGATGTGGATCAATATCCTCTTCATCCGAACTGTAAGTGGAGGAATCCATGCTGCAAAAAACATTGTTTCGTAAATTTTAGACATGCATGATATGCTCAAATCTAATGGCAGTGCATGAGAAGGCGTATGCGTCTACAATACAATTTATAGAATAGAAAACTTAATAATATAAGTTTTTCTATTCTATAAATTGTATTGTAGACGCATAAGCCTTCTCATGCACTGCAGGCTGCTTGAAAGCTTGTATTACGTTATATTAATAGTAACTCGTTTTCATTTGAACTTGCTCTTGATTGAGAAGCGTAAGAATATAATTTGCAACAGCGCGCCTGCATGGAGCTATAATGTATTACTAATTTAACTATACTAAAATTTAGCAACTAAATGGCATTTCCCTTTGAAGAAAACTTTGCTGTGCCAATAGTGTGAAAAAGAAATTATTTTCGACGTCATCAATTGATTATAATTGATGACATCAATTGATGACGATCATCAATTGGACGATCATCAATTAGAGGGGTTTATTTGAGAGTGAGCTTAATAGAGGATATGTGGTATTTGAAATTGGATCTTTAAAGTTAAAATTGATAATGATGACTCGGTAATAAGACTAAATAGCGCTGTAACAATTACCTGCTGGTGCTCTCTACGACGTTATTTAAATAACATTTAGCAGATCGTATTCCTTTACTCTCAATATCCTGTAGCATAAAGAAAAAAAAACGAGATGTTAAATTTTTTACCCGTGTTTAAACATTACAAATTGCATGAAAATCTATGAATGAATCTATGCATGCTATATACTATATAGTACTTTGTTTTTTAGAAAAATAGTTGATTTAGTTAACACGGCCTTATGAAAAGCAACCTTTTAATTACTCATAGAATTTAGAAACCATTCTATATCATTTTTATTGTTGTATTGTTTGTATCTGTCTAATAATAATAATAATATTTTTTTTAAACATTACAAAAATCTATAACATGCCACGACCCAACAATGAATGAATCGAGACAGATTTTTGGTACAGCAAAGACACATTCCAAAAAAGTTTGGGGGGTGTCCATTGTTCAGGGACTGACTTTTTATATTTGTTAGACCACATCAAAACATGTATTACGAGTTAATGTAAAAATATGTGTAGTGCCAGAGGTGTAGAAGGATTGTTAAAAAATAGGGGGCCGACTTGAAAAACTTGAGCTGTAGATCGTCGGAAATGGCATTTTCAGAGTCTTCTCTACCTCTTTCGTTATAGACCCTTTCATTAATAGATATATGAGATTTCAAACACTCTAGTTTCGAATTTAAAGTAATTACATGGTAGCCTCGGTTTCTTTTGTTCTAACAGGGACGTTTAATCACGTATTTCCCTCATTACCCATGCATACGCTTTTGTCTTCTAATTTCCCCCTGCATGCTTGATGAGGGAAAATTAGAAGACAAAGAAATCTTTTGTCCGGACAAGACAAAAGCGTACCTCATCGAAAATCATCGGCACAACTATGGACAGTGTCTGACGACACCGTCCCGTTCACATACGAACGATCACTTTGCCACTTTTATTCCGCAATCTTGAACATTTCAATTGTGGGATAAAATTCGGTTTATGCGCATGCCTAAAAAGAATGAACACGGAGATGTGTTTCTGCGCGTGCGTATATATGAAAAGTGTTCATCCCACAATCAAACGACAATCAAACAGCATTCAAAACAGACCAAACACACCACGCGCGATACCCTCGGCTACCATGTAATTACAAACTAAACGCACGCTTTGAGGGAAATGAAATTGGTGATTAAATGACCCCGCAAACCTCGAGAGGTTTAGTAAAAGTCCCTCGCGCTGCGGGTCATTTAATCAAACGTAATCCCCCAAACCACAGAATAAACCAGAAGGTTCACTCTAATACTAAAGACTAGTCACACTTTTTCACGCTTGCTACACTTGTTTAGGGATCTAAAACGAGCGCGGGCTGAGCATTTTAATAGGAAATAGTATAGGAGTGAACTGGGTACGAGGTTGCATTACACTTGTTTAGCTCGAGGACAGATTTTCGCCGAGTGAACCTTCTGGTTAATTCTTATTCTGTGCCCAAACGTAACCTTCAACATCATAAAGACACAATTAGAAACTGCATTTTTACAACAGAGTTGACTCGAGAATACTTTGCTCTTTGAGCGTAATGTATTAGACAAATATGCAATGCGTACTCAACAAGTCGACCTATGTGTTTTGACTTTTCTCGCGCGTGCTCTCCATAATCCATGGCTCTAGAGCGATGCCGTCTCTAGGTCGCAATTTATATATATATCATTCATCAAAAACAGCGCAATTTTTTTAAAATGAACAAGAATCTTTAAAGGACAAGAAAAAGGCACTTGCAAACGATTGACTTGTTGCACAAAATTCTTGACGTCGGTATGCAACGGTAGGAAAATCTACCATACATGCATGTAATCTTCATCTATATCAATTTAAAATAATTGTTTACCCTGCCTCTGATGTCGTTTTGGTCTTCCTTCATCTGCCAGGGTCGTTTCCTCTGCTTTTCTTCTATTTGTCGTTTCAGGATCACACTTTACAATTAAATTAATGTTCGTATATAAGATGTATATCTTTTTAAGATATAATCAGATAAAAAGTGTTGTTGTTTTTTTTGCTATCTACAGTACCCTTTTACTACTTTTTTATATTGAATTCATACAGTCGAAATAACAGAACTGGTGGCTGCCTGAACGAACACCTTAATCTGCAAATTTATGCAAACGATATTAAGTGATTCTGAAACGAATGAACTAGAGCTGGAATTGGAATGAAGATTAACGATTAACTCTTCTATAATGCAGAAAAATGTTCGGTTTCAGGTATTAAGCCTGTTTTCCACTAGGCGAATTGTTCGCCCGAAGCACAAAAAAAATTTCGGCAACATGATTGGCTAGCGAAAACATTTACCACAAAAAGTTTTTTCGTTAACCAATCTTGTACACCAAATTACGTGCCATACGCCACGGAAAATTACCCATAGGGACGACCATTGTTTACATATTGCTACTTACCATAGTCGAGGTTTGGCCAAGACGCATCTCTATTGAACCATTATTTGCGACTATTTCTGCGTTGTCCTGGTTTGTTGGTATTTCTTCCGTTATATATGTAACTTGATGGACTTGTTCTTAAAAATAAAAATTGATTCCACCCTGTCTGAAGCCGGTAAATAATTTTAACCGTTTCGGCTTAAATACTAGGTTACCTGTATAAGAATAGAGTACTTGATGGAAAGCTTGAGCTTCAAATCCCTTATGACGTTATGCACTTTGAAAGTTCTGTATCTATTCATCAACTGATTTGTGTGTATGTTCATAATTTTGTCCACTTTGGACGCCCATAGACTCATTTGATTTTTCAGACATGATGATTACTGTCGTGCCAATGGAAGTGTTCCTAAAATATTCTATTAATTCATTTGCTCACACGAACCAATTCATTTGAGACGTTTGTGCAACTTCGTGTATTTGATCATATTTTGTCACTTCCTGCTTCTTTATGATTGGTCAATTGCACCAAAACCAAAGGTGATTGGTGCATTAAACAGGACATTCTTGAATTATACAGGAATTAAGTTATCAAATTTTCAAATAACTCCGCAAATGAATTTGTTCGTGCGAGAAAATGAATTGGTAGAATATTTTAGGAACACTTCCGCCATTGCCACGACAGTAATGGCGATGTAAATGGTCACACACGTTTGAGTTCATCACAGTTTAACTTACCTTGTCCTTGATATTTAGTGACCCAAGAGAAACTTTGCTGTTGATCTGCTTTTACGCCCGAAAGCTTGAGTCTCTTTAAAATCCATTGTACGAGCAACTCGCATGAACGAACACTACAATCTTGCGTAACCATCATCAAACCATTACGATTCCCCCCGAGTTTTTCTGGTACAGGATGGGTGTCTACGAGAAACAGAGCATTGTTGTATATTCCTAAGGTGAATATGTAGGGACAGCAGGTGTACACGCCTATCTGCAGGAGAACATCGTCATTTGATGATTGCATTTTTGTCGTAATTGCTTCAAGTAGTTCTGCCCGGCCACTATGTGAAAAGACACATTTTCCTGACACGCATTCTTCCGAAAGTTCATATTCCGAAGCCAAATGATTAGAATGGGAAAGGATGATGTTTGCCTCACTTGCGTCGTAATATCGATCCACATCTCTTAATTGAGAAACCTGCTCTGGAAGATTAGTAATAACTTTTTCTGCGGCTTCTTTTAACATATTCCACGAGCATAATGAAAATGTTTCTTGAGCACATCCAGCCTCTTCTATGAAACGATCGCACACACCAAGAGCGAGAAAAGCGCAACAATTTGTGCCATTATTTAATGGTGGCTCCATGTCCATGACCATATCGTCGACAAGGTTCCCAGAATTCACTACTGCAGCAACTTCATGATCGTGTTGTTCTAGGGCTGTTGCTTGACTCACCGATAATGGAAAAAGTTGGAACAGTTGCTCTGGTTGATTACAATTAAAGACGTCAAGTACGTGAGATGCTGATGGTCTAGAAGTTGGATCGAACGTGCTGCAAGATTTGAACGCATTTTCAATTTGCCACCACTCAGTCACTCTAAGTACCTCATACTTCTTATCATGCTCAGGCAGTGTTTGTCGTTTCATGTAATCTTTGAAGGCTTCTTCCGAAATGGTTACACCTAGCTGTTCAAATTCGGCTCGATAAGGACTGCTGAGGTTTGGATTTAGCAAGGTATACATTACCATGCCTAATGACCAGATATCGGCATTTTTTAGTTCCTCCTGGCCGGCTTGAAAAAATTGCTGTAGATGGAATTCTGGTGCCATGAACGCTAGCGTACCACGACAGACCGATACCGTCTTTGACATCAAAAACGATTTGGTTTGCAGATCAAGAGACCGACTCAAACCAAAATCAGCCAGTTTGCACACGATAGGGCATTTTCCATAAGCGTTCGCAAGATCAATCTCACTATTAGAACAGCCTGTATAATGCTGATTTGACACCAAAACATTCCCTGGTTTAAGGTCTCGATGGGCAATATCCATGTCGTGCAGATGTTGCAATCCAGCAACAATATCTTTGGCACAAGTAGGCATGACCTCAGCGAACGAGTTGAATTCAAATTCCTCATCGATAAAATGAATAAAGTCTTCCAAACTACTGACAGTTTTTTCGATACCAAAAGGCCGAAAGTCGAAGTTAGAGTGTTCCATCATTATGGCATGTGGTTCATCGCAAAAACCTAAAAATTTGATGATATTTCGATGGCCTTGGGTTCTATTTAACAACGCTGCTTCTTTCAGACATCGAGCTTTTGAATCGTACGAATCGCATTTAACTTTTTTCACAACGACGTTTTCATCTAGGCCAACGTATTTTCCGACGTAAACCGAGCCAAATGTTCCGCTACCAAGTTTCTTTTCCTTTTGGAAAGTTGTCCAGTTAAACGTTGGAAGGCCTGTATTCTTTCTTTCTTTCTTTTTTAGCGAGGGAACCTTAAACAACCCTGCCATAATGGCGACTACGAATACACAAAAACTCTTGATGACATCGTGGTCTTTTTGGCGGGAAAATGTGATTGACAGGCAGGGCCACTGAGCAGGGCTCTCACTTCCTTAGCTTCTCGGTAAAAATTCCTTAGATTTAGTAAAATTTCTTTAAACATGTATGGTTCTCTTCAGTCTTCTCGTGGAAAATCTTTGCAGTTTTGAATGCTTTAGACTGTTTTCCTGCGTTTCTGAGAAATATTTTTGGATAAGTAGCACCTAAGTTGACTGAATTTTTTAACGTTTTCAATATTTTCAAGTGTTGGATCAAACCTTAAAATTCCTTAAAATGTTTTTATTTCTTAACGAATCCTTAATAAAAAGGTCCAAATTTCCTAAGTTTAAGAAAATTGTCGTAAAAGTAATGCTTGAAACCAGGGCGCTTACATATATATATATATATATATATATATAAGCGCCCTGCTTGAAACCGATCAGCAGGCTCCCAACACGTATATATTAGAAGTAAAATTGTACATAACTACATTCAATAAGTTTTTTTATATATTTTGTTGACATAATTATATCATATAGTATTATATTTATCTATATTTTATACAGAAGAAATTGTTTGTATTTATACGAAAATGTATACTAAAACTATTTGTCAAGTCCGTTCTGCCATGTACAAGTATACGAAAGGTACGTTTATCTAGTTACAAAGAATTCAGTCTATAATTGTCTAATAAACAAAATTTATTTAATAAAATAAAAACCCGTGGATTTCCTTTCAACGCACTTTTTCATGCATCTTTCTTTCGCTGAAGTTCTAGAAATTTAAAGACAAATTACATTCATTAATCGGACCCGATTCCCGAATTCCCCGATTCCAGGATTCCCCGATCCCCGATTCCAGGATTCCCCGATTCCCCGATTCCCCGATTCCCCGATTCCCCGATTCCCCGATTCCCCGATTCCCCGATTCCCCGATTCCCCGATTCCCCGATTCCCCGATTCCCCGATTCCGATTCCCGATTTCCCGATTCCCGATTCCCCGATTCCCCGATTTCCCGATTTCCCGATTTCCCGATTTCCCGATTTCCCGATTTCCCGATTACCCGATTCCCCGATTCCCGATTCCCCGATTCCCCGATTCCCCGATTCCCCGATTCCCCGATTCCCCGATTCCCCGATTCCCCGATTCCCCGATTCCCCGATTCCCGTTCCCTATTTTAAAGATAGCCGTAAATTCGTGACGTATTATTTCCGATTTCGACCTTCGGCTACTGTTCGGCGAGTGATTATATCTTCGTGAAAGGTTCGGTCGTCGCCTCATTCCGAGAGAACCGACTACTTATGGAGCTCACTAAACGCTCACGTGATCGGTGTTTCATCCCTTTCTTTTTCTTTCTCCCCTTTCCATGGTCAACTATGGTCAACAATAATGGTCAACAATTCAAAAACAATTCAACAATGGTCAACGCTTCACGAAATTTCCCTTATATAAAAGCGTCGCTGACTAGTGAATGATAGTTTGCGGGCGCAAGATGTGCTTTCATCGTGCAAAAACGAGTGGCAAATATGTTGTTTTTATCTTTGATTTTGACGTTTATTCAATATATTTGAGAGCCATGGACAACCAAGAAACGAAGCCTTGGAAAACTGTTGTTATAAATGGTAAACGGAAATATATTTTCGGAGAGAATCTCAATAAAGATCATTCAAAAGTCAGAGATCCACATGGGATAAGTAGCTCGCAAATTGTTCGTGAAAATCGGTTATGCTCAGCCTCAACAAGTGTTGATATTAATAGCTCGACTGAGTGTCACTCTCAATCCCTGTTTTCCTCTGATCGTTCTGATGGAAGTCAAAGACCAGAAGTCGATATTGATTCTGAACCTCCCCATACATCGGTATCGCAAAATATCGAAGCAAGTTCAGAGATTGCCCACTCTGGAAAGTTTGTATCGCGCAACCGAGATAACGGGCGCGCAATTTTGATTCCTCTATACATTTACTATTAAATTTTTGAAATCTCGGTTGCGCGATTTCCAAACTTTCCAGTCAGGGAGATTGCATATGCTACTGAGTTGTCTAGGTTAGAGATGGTAACTGTGGTAACCAACTGGGCCTTTGTACTGCCCGATTTTAACGTCGAAAGTAAACAAATAAAGGTATGTATACAAGAGAATTAACTCTTTCGCTTTTAGTGAAATACATCCAATAACAGGCATTGGAACTTAGAACCAGGGACATATAGGGACAAATGCCCTCCCCCCAGCAGGGTGCATTCCATGTAAACTGTGCGCCAAGATACAATACACCAAGATGCACCAAATTTTACTCTAAATACATAGATATTTTTCAAACTCACACATTAAAAGATCTTCGGTGTGACTTACATAAAATGCAATTTTGCTCCCCCCACCTCCCCCCCCCCCCGTCACAAGTTATCTTAAAAGTACAGTACCCCCCCCTGTCACAAGTTATCTTAAAAGTACAGTACTGCCAAGAAATAATTTATCAAAACCTGCATTTTACTTGCTGGAATCTTGTGTCTGCGGGTGCGTTTAGGTGCATCTCCTGCTGGCACCGTGTGTTCATCTACTGTGAGTCTGCGGGGCATCCCCTGCCTGTTTCACTTTGAAGCAGGACACAGGCGCTCTGGAGGCAGGACACAGGTAGAGCAGATGCACGACGCAGATGCTCTGGAGGCAGAATGCTGGCAGACGCGGTGTTAAGTTATTTCTTGGCAGTACTGTACTTCCAGCTAAAACATTGGGAAAAGTGCCTTTTCTGATAGAAGAAGTGGCCTGAAGAGCAAGTGTCCCTCCATCTTAAAGTTGCTTCCTATGGCAGATATTTGTAAAATATTAGGTGACTGCCCAAATATACTGTAGGTTTATAATATTCTTAAACCATATATATAAACTAACTTATTCCATCCTCAAACTCTCAAACCTATTGTGGTTACTAAAATGTTACACTAATTTGCTGAATTAAAAACATCAGGCTCTCCAGTTGAAATATAACTTGTTACACTTAGTAAATGAGCTATCTTTCAGGGATATAATGAAAATATTCATGAAAAGGCACCCTCCTTTGCCCTATTGTGTTTTCCCCTGAATATTAAAAAACACTATTTGCTTAAACATTTTGTGTATTCTAATCATGATCATGTTATTGTATCCCTGATTCAGTGGGACTATTTTTTTTTTGGGGGGGGGCTGTTCTGGTTTGAATCAGTATTTTTAATCAATAATGATCAAGTGTTCTGTGTGTCTTTATGCTTTAACATTTTACCACCATGTGGCTAACTGACAGGCTGCCACATACTGCATGATACCAAGGGCGGATTTTCATTTTTTTAACACGAGGGGTGTAGAATTTTTAGTGGGGTGCAAGCGGCGCAACAAGCGGCGCCACTGTCTTTGTTAAAAATTTTAAACAAAATAAGGGGGGGGGGCGAAGCGACATTCTAGTGGGGTTAAATACTTTCTATGGGGGGGTTAAGAAAAATTCAGGGGGGGGTTTAACCCCCCTAACCCCCCAGAAAATCCGCCCATGCATGATACTGTATGTATTGTATAATATATTGTAATTTTCAATTTTTAAAACCTGCATACAAGCTAGGATGCTAAGTTTATGAACAACATTCAGGGTCTTGATACCTACTAGTTAGTATATTCTTATGCCAGATGATATGATTTTGTCATAAACCTCTGACAACCTATTATACAGTGGGTGACTACATACAGGTACCTACACCTGCACTGCTACATTTTGATATATAAATTCACAAGTAAGAGTCAGAAATAAGGCTGGCAGTATTCGATAATGAATGAAATATTAATTTTTTGGAAGGAGATGAACTTCATTGTGGTACAGAGAAGAGTTTGGCACCATCTGCCTACAAACGAGTATGATTGGCTGTACAGCTGTTCATGCTCACCTAGAAGAAGTCAACTGCTTTCAGGATTGTCAAGGTCATTACAGCAGGAGCCATCTGGTGAGTTTATTATACAGAATATACTGTCAAGTATATGCCGATTAAAAGAAGATTTATTGTCAATGATATTTGATATTTCATTGTGTTCAATTATTTGGTTATTAATCAAATTTTAACAAATCCAATATGTCAGTGCGCTAAGTTATTAGGAATTTAGGATCTAATATGCTTTAGGGTGCCATACGTCACAAACCAATATAGACATTAACTTCATTTAGATCTCCGTAATTCAGTGTGTATCCATATCAAGGCAATATGTCAGTTACTGCTGGATTACGACTCTCAACATGGAATTACTCCAGAAATACAAGAACAGGCAAATTCGATGAGTGATCATACATATGAGGTACTTTTATCTGAAATTAATCAAGAGAAGAATTTCTTATTATTTTTGTGTTATTTCGGTTATGTCAAATATGTAATTCTATATTTATTGTTAGCAGTAGAAGATAATATTTGTACAGTAAATATATCAAATGCGATAAGATTTTATCCCCTCCACCGAGTTACAGTATGCATGAATACTGGATGTTGACAGAACAGGAAAAACGAAATAGTGCAGTTTGATTGTTAATTACTGTACTAACATTCTATTACCTCTTACCTGCACTTAGAGTACCGCTAACCTGTTTGGCATTCAGATGAACGACAGTTTAATTGGGGTTTCGATGCATGACGCTACAAGTATTGGTGTACTTTTAAAGCAGCGTGATGGCTCGGTTAAATGCATTCCATGTTCGTCAGCTCAATGTGAACACGCTATGCTTATAAGGCGATGGCCATTGGATGATCCTGACATTCCTGAGCTCCTTGTTGACTTTCTGGAACAGGATGTCTCCACGGGATATTCCAGGAACAGTTTGGTGTCTCCACTATTTGTGATGAAGATACCTTTCGATCTTTCTGGCTGCCAGCGTCTATCATTCCTACATGGACCAGAAACCATTCTCCCGGAAGTTAAAGATGATGAAGGAAAAATTTTCTTAGCTCTTTTCCCCCCTTTTCCAGCCGTTAACGATGACCCATGCGAGTTATGTGGGAGTAGATTTAGAGATGAAGATCCAAGAGAAGAAGGATCATGGTATATTAAAACTGTCAAATTGTATGGAAAGCGGCGCATCTTTGACTGTTTCGGTATGCTGGTATTCATTATGTCAATCTCCTTACTCTTTTCATTAGCCGAATTCATATTAGAGCCGGGAAACCCGTCTTAGACGGGAAACTCGTCTAATATAAATCCGGTAACAGACGAGTTTCCCGTCTAAACTTTCCCGTCTAACTTTCCCTTCCAAACAGACTGGAAAGTTAGACGGGAATCCCGTTCAGACGAGAAACTCGTTGTAAACTAGTCTTCGTATATATTCAGACCGGTTTGTACAGAAAACTTTTCCGTCTGAGCATAGTTAATATAGAGATAGCATGGTTAGGAAACTCGTCAAATTACAAAGCAGCTAACAATTGAATGGGATTTATGTTGAACGGTACCTGACCGTGCACAAATCTTTTGTTTTACATTCATTAATATTTCAGAAACACGGTTTGGAGATTAAGCCCAAACATTTCTATTGGTCGATTCATAAAACTACAATATATTCACTAACCGTGACCGTGCACAAATGCAAACAAAAACGTAGAACAAAAGCGAAAGCCGAGTTTTCTAACCATGTTATCTCTATATTAACTATGGTCTGAGATGAGTTTCTCGTCTCTAATATGAATTCGGCTATTGAGTTGCCAAATTTTCTAATTATCATAAATTCCCCTCGATGTGAAAAGTGATTTCAGTTTGATTATATCAAACCCTGCAGGTAGTAAAGAATGGCCTTCACGATACATTTAGGGAGAATAATTCAAAACTACGGTAAAGTGAGTTAGTTAAATTGACGTAAAGATCTATATGTTCAATGCAACGTCCTTAAAATTTTCAGAAAATTGCGGCGTTTCGAGCAAAGGTCCTCTGTCACGAAGTTTGGAAGTTAGCGGCTTATTAATCTATTTCACGTAGTAGAAATAAATCTATTTCACGTAGTAGAAATATTTGTAGTTTCATACACTGGATTTACATTTGATTTTACCCCAAGGCCAAACTCTAAATTTTAGTTTAGTTTACGAGATACTGTAGGTGAGTTACAATGTCATATCTCTTGCAGTCCAAAAGAATGAAATTGATTCTATTTTAGTTATCATTATGACAGGGATTTTCTTGTGCTTTTTTACAGTTTATAACCGACCATGCATGCTCTGGTGATAACTGTGTCAATGATGTGAAGTTTGATGGTCATGCGCATACTGTCCTAAACATGGGAAATTACCTAATATCTTATGAAGTTCTTAGGGAATATATGTTCTTGTTTTTGAAAGGAGGGTGAGTCGTTGATGTTCTTGATAAGTTGCCATTCCAAGTAATGTCGTTCATTTCCATTATTTTTTCAATATGCATAGGTCTTCTTTTATTATGTTTGTTAACCTTGTATAATGAACTAGAAATATACCAGTCTCATTAGCCTCTATATGTAAATTTGTTGTACACTGTACTGTATTGAAACCCCATGAACGGAATGTTCGTGCTCAATTGTATAATGAGAATTAAATGTTAATGTTATTTAATTTTGTGTTACAGTGTATCAATGAATACATATTATCAGTCATGGGCGTTGTCTCTGGAGTCTTCTCTGAACATCAACTTAAACGAGACATTAAAATATAACCACTGGCGGTCAGCATGGTATGCATTCTTGCAACTTCTGGATATTGATTTCACTGCTGGGTTTGAATGTCCAACATGCAAAAGTGATCCTGAAATTATTATTTGTGATGGTACAAGCTTGGCGTATAGAAAGAACTTGTGTTCAACTTTGCACATTTCATCTACTACTTCAATGCCACAACCTGGTCATGGAAGATAAGTATACTTTATTGAATAAAGTATTTTGATTTGACTTTTTGTTTATAAAGAGTTAAACTGAGTTAAAAGTTTTGTCCTTATTATAGGAATAGTTATTATTGGCTTTGACAACATATACAGTGTCAGATATATCGTTTGATAGACAAACAGCAGTGTTTCGTTTGACTTAAAGCACGTTATGACGTAACACCGTGTATCTATATAACTGAGCAGACAACGACAACATTTTATCTATTTGTTTTCTATAATAGAAAATTGAACTGGTAGACCGCGACTGTTCGAATTCTCAAAACATTTAAAAATTATACAAAACTATATTCAAACAACGTGATTTTATATACATCAGAAAACCACCTGTTTTGTTTTGTTGCATTTCATAGTAGGAATAAATTGACAAGAATTCCGCCATTATATTAGATTAGTATTATAATATATATTAGGAATATTTATGAATCTATAATTTATTGCAATTCGCATGAATGTTTCTACTTTACTAGGTAAAGGACACTCGTTTTAAGTTTGTGTAAAACATGATGACGTTTACCTTTTTCGTAAAGCTTTTGATCCGTAAATACAGTAATGTTAATTGAACGGACAGAAAGAACTGCATGTTTGTCAAAAATAGTATAAAAATATACTTTGAATTGGTTTTGCTTTGTGTTTTTACCAGGCACAGTAACAGAGTTTTGGTGAAATCTAAAGGCACCAGAAATTCGCTAAAGAGAGTATGTACAGATGTGTCCGCAATGAATGTCAATGAGCTAAATAGCCTTCAATCTGAATTGCACCAAAGCACACCCTCCCTTGCAAATTTTCTTGACTGGTGTCTTGAAATATATGGTAATGAAGCTCCTTTTCCGGTCGGGATTTCCAAATTCATTAAGAACATTTCCTGTAATACCCCTATTTGTGCAATTCTCCCTCCTGATCAAGAATTACGACGTGTTTGTGACAACATCCAAAGGAGCGTGCCCGTTAAAGAATTTCCACGTCATATGGAAGTATTACAAAGAAAGTGTCCTTCACTATTTGGCTTTTTTTCATCTTTAAGCGAATCTTTTGCACCCGAGGAGTTCATACCTCTGTTAACAGACCTTCTCAATATTGCGGACAATGCATTCGAAGATTGTCAGGCACCACTGGATGATTCTGTTGTCAGTCCTTCCTCATTATTGACAAACTTTCCTTCCCTAAGACCTGTTCGTGGCAGAGGAACGTACGCTGCAGACAGAAGTAGTCGAGTTTCCGAGAACCCATGCACGAAGAAGTCCGGAAGGCACCCTACTCTTCTTCCTGGTATCTTTCTTATTTTCTGTCAGCATGGTAAGTATTCTAGTTGGCAATTATTATTTCAAATTTACCGCAAAAATGTCATGCAATAATATATATACACCTTTTTTTTAAGCATACAGTATCATATAATTGATTGAGAGCTTTTTTGAGACTCTTATATTTATAATGTATTTTACACTCTGAAATATGACTGTATATGATTTTGCAAATATGTAATACAAGTATGTACCTTGCATCGACGTGGAATTAGCAAAAAATAAGTGTCTTCTTTCATGTTACATAATTACACATTTAAAGTATCAATAAAATATGCAAGGAGCATGCAATTAAGAAATTATCAGATATTTGAAATATAAACTGTTGGATATTATTTCTCATCAGGCAGAAAAGAACATTGTACTTGTCTTGGGCATTTTTCACTTAATGATACTTTATTTTTAGGTATAAATTATGGGTACTCCGTTATGACAACCAACGAATCTCCAGATATGCCATTTACAATCCTGCGATCTCGATTTACACGAGGTAACACTGGGAACGTTCGTTATCATTCAGAAAATAGTCTAAAGCATTGTTGCCTAATATAATAGTCTAAAGGATGTCTTTTTGCTCTTTTTATAGCTCCTAGGGTTGTTGTATATGACAATGCTTGTAATTTGCATTCCTATATATTGTCTGAATCGTGATCCAACCTTCTTTAAGAACACGCAATTCTTGGTAGATCGTCTCCACTGGGCGGATCACACGGGTAAGAACATACAATTTAGTTGTGAAATGGTAATAACGTAATATTGAGCACTGTGCCTGTGGCATTTTATATTGGTGTAGAAATCTTTTATAATTTTGATTATGTCATTATACGTATTAGGTAACCATGCACACCAGATATCAACTTAAAATACGTAGATGACAGTACATTTACTCATCTATGCATGTGCCCTTTATTATACACATAGTGTGTTCACTGTATGTTTATTATAGACGTTATCTATACGTTATCAAGGTTGTTCCAGCGCCTACCATGTCTCCAGCTATCCTGATTATGACTACCTCAACAGTCAGATTGCCGAACAAAGCAACTCTGGACTAAAAAAAATTAAAGGACCACTTTCTTATATGAATGACGAAAATTTCTCAAGACACTGTAACTTCTATTTATGGTTTAAAAATAGAGAAATTCTGTTGAAAAAGTTTAACGATACGTAGAAATATAGGATAATAAAATTAATGTAAATAACTATAAGAAAGATAATCACCTTGAAACTGTCAATTTAATGTAAAACATAAAACATTATACAAAAATGACTGAGTGTATATACTGTAGATTCTATTGTTAATATGCCAAAAATGTGTGTGTTAAAATTATAGTTTTTGTTAAAAATAATTCTCACCGCGCGGGTAGATCAAATCCCATTATTTTTCGTTTGCTTGTTACATTAGGTTGCACAATTTTTCCTAAGAAAGAAGCATATAATTATATGGAGTGCCTGAAGATTACCTAATAAGTATATATATATATACATCTCTTATCCGCTCCATTTTGGAGTATGGCTGCGCTGTGTGGCATACATGCACTGTTAATTTGAGGGTGTTAAAATAGCACCTGTATAGGTGCTAAATTGACACCAGGAGGTGGTGTTAAATATAAAGTGCTATTTTAGCACCGATTTGGGTGCCAATATAGCACCGTTAAGTTGGGTGTCAATTTTAAAGTGCTAATTCAGCACCCGAAATTTTTAACACCTTTTTTGGGCAATAAAATAGCACCTCTTTCATCAGCGAAAGTGCTAAATTTACACCCTTTATAGTGCTAAATAATGGGGTGCTATTTTGACACCTTTTTTGGGTCCTAAATAGCACCTCTTTCATCAGCGAAAGTGCTAAATTTACACCCTTTATAGCGCTAAATATTGGGTGCTATTTTGACACCATCAAAAGTGTTAAACATAGGCCACTATAGAGGTGCTAAATTAACACGATTTTTAGGGTTAAATATATTATGGGTGTTTAAGTCAAATTACAGTTTCACAAAAAATCGCAAGAAAGCCCAAGTAACATATTTCTACGGAATATTGTTTTGATAAATCGCCATGTATAATATCTTGTGATACTACATGATTATAGACATTTTATATACACAAACTCTATGGTGTTTTGTTGTGTCGCATCTAGTTTGCTGCATACCTTTAAGAGAAACTTTACAGAGAACGTGATATTCCTAAAGCATAGAGTCTAAAATATGACACAAAAATCTGAAATGGTACAAAATACGAGCAGTGTTTTTTGGTTGGGAGTTGTCGTCTCTCCTGAAAGAATTCATAGAAATGACATAAGCACGGAAAGACGGACTGGTGTCTAATTTCCTTACTACGCGCGCAAAGTTTTCTGGGATAGCGTCACTTTCATTTCAAATTTTAATTTGAAAAATTATGTTGGAAAATACAAGCAATATATTTGCTTTTTCTTCTCGAAATCCACAAGAATTTCAAGAGTTATAGCTCAGGAACGCTGGTATAATATTCAGGTAAGGATATTTCAATGTTTTTATGTAATATAAAGCAATTATAAAGGCAAAAATTTACGGATGTATTCATAAATATTTATGTTGCGTGCGTTGTGTCGCGGTAAGAAAATATTTGAATTTTAACGCGGCAAAAATTCCCTTGTACTTATCAATTTAGTTCAGAATCAAAACGATAATATAAACTACGGCCTACTTAACAATTATATTAATCTATACCATAGAAACTCTGACATTAGAGTAGACTTAAAAGTTATGAATGTTTTTATATATGAATTATGTGATTGTTTCATAAGTTGAGCATTGTTTCAATGAATCAATGTATAGTCTATTAGTACCCTGAGAAAATGTCTTGACAATTTTAAATAATGTGCAACTTCCATAATATTATAATTGTTATTTAATGAGGTATATTTAAAATGCTTCAATAAAACCTACAGGTCATTGAGGTCAATGTAAATGCATGTAGCTGAGTGGATACATGAAATTTTTGAATTTTTCATGGGATATTTCATCCCGAAGGGTAATTTTTTGGGAATACCTTGAGTGAAAGGTCTATAAATGATATATTATACCGAACCTTGTATGACTTTACTTGTACTAGATACTAGAAAACAGGCGATGAAATTAGATGACGGCCTGGGTACGAGCGGGGTATTAAAAACTCAAATTCCCAGCTCAAGCGTGGTATTCGACTCGAATACCATGCCCCGGGGAAACGACTCAGGGTACAGGTATTCACTGAAAAATACCACGGTCATGTGGTACAAGCCTAGTTCTCTGATAGGACAAACTTATTGTGAGGTATAATATTATAATATATAATAACTTTCCCTCCATGCTTTTTGGCACAAACCAACAATATATGATGCCCATATTTGGGGGGGTGGCTTACTGACCACTGCTCTCGATGATTTTTGTGGACTCTTCCTAACTCAGCTATACCCTGCTTGTTCCTCCAAAGTGTGCTGCCCAGGAGAGCAGGGTGAAGAAAGCATTTACATAGACCTGTGCATCATGCCTAAGGGAGTTTTGGAATCTCAGGAGGCTAACTGTACATAAGCAATAGCTAATTGTATTCTAATTATAACCTGTGTGCTCTATAGTAACACTGGACCTTACCCACTTCTAGTGGGGTCACTAGGGGTGTATTTTGATATGGAACTCACTGCAAGAATATTTATTATTGTGTGAGAATTGATTATTTTTTATAGTCTGTGATCTCGTCAAATAGTAGTTAAGTCAGCTATGTCCTGCCTAATGAAAGAGAATATCATAATTATGTATTATTAGCAGACACCTGTTTAATTGCATTCATTAGAATGATGCAAATATTTTAAGTTAATCTGAATTTTGTATTTACTTATGTACCTTACTTTCAATGTATTTTATAGATAACCTAATTATATGTGATTGTGAAGCTGGAAAAATATTGATGTTTATGTATGGTTCACCTTGGCATCACGACTAAAGTAATAGAGCAACTTTGTATCGCTGAGGAAGATAACGCAAGGAGTTAATGGTCTGCGTCAAGTTGTGTGTGTTTGATATTGGCCATACTGACAGGAGCAAAAGAATAGAGGTATTCTGATCTCAGAAAATGTGGAGTTGCAGTCTTTTGGCATGTCTATAGACTATGGGGAAATTAGTGTAGTAATCATCAGACTCTATAACTGTTGACTTTACCTAATAACAAATTTGTAACCCATTAAACCACAATGATTATCAGGGATTTATAGAAGCACCTTTCTGCTACCCGTAAACGGTTGTAAATAATTCATTTTCTTCATCTGAAAAACGGCAGTAGAATAAAGTGCTTGTATAAATTCCTGATTGTGCATCTTATATTGCAAGTTTACTCTGTCTAATGCCAGACAACTTCACCTGCTAAGGAAAATTGTTAGTTGTTAATGGGTTAACTTAAGCATTGGAGTGACATAGAATAACTCTTCTGACATGCTCCTAGCATAGTACTAGAATTGCTTGGCATTGCCCAGGGTAAAATAATAGATGTACCTGGTTTCAATAGGTAATTGGTGAGAACATTGCATGAGCATGGCAAGATTTGCCTAAATTTATTACCATTTTAATGTTCAGCTGCAAAGTAATTTTGGAATTTTGGAATATTATTAATTCAATTAAAGGATATTCATATATTTTCAGATTGTGTTGTCTCTTTGTTAAAAAGTGGAGTATATATTTTGGATTTGCTTTGTAGCAATGAGCAAGTTTTTGTTCACACTAGTGCTAAAATAGCACCTAAATCAGGTGCTATTTTGATGAGAATATTCGGGTGTTAAAACAACTCCTAAAACAGTGCTATTTTAACACTACAAAAGGTGTTGTTTTAGCACCGTAACTAGTGTTAAATCAACACCATCAACAGCGGTGTTAAAATAGCACCCAAAAAAGGTGTCATTTTTTACCTAATTTTTTAGCACCACTTTTTGGTGTTAAATTGACACCCCAAAATTAACAGTGTGCCTCCCTTCTTTTCTTGGTGAGAAGATCGAACGCATACAGAAGCGATTTTTCCGCATTATATTTCCACATTTATCCTACCGCGAAGGTTTAGCTCTTACTGGATGTCCAAGACTTGATGACAACCGTCAACGTTTGTGTTTGAAACTTTTTAATAAACTTAAAACCCAGTCAAATTCGAAACTTTCCTACCTTATACCTCGTACGAGGTATGAATCGCATGGACGATCGGTGCGTAGTGGAAATAATTTGTCTTTATATAAATGTAGAACAGATAGATTCAAAAATAGTTTTTTTCCGACTATGACGGTGGCTTATAATCAGCAATAACTGAGATCCTTTAAAATTTTAACTATATATTATTGCATGCTATATTTTAACTAAGATTTTTTAATAGTTTTAACTACATACCAATTGAATGTAATATATAATTTTACACCCTGTAATATATAATGTAATTCACCTTACTGATGGTGCGAATTTATGTAATCTTTAATAAATTGAAAAAAAAAAAAAAATAAAGAACAAAATATAATTATATGGGTTTCGGTGATCATGTCTGGTGTATATGTGAATTCTGGTTTAAAACTTCTTCAGACATTAAAAAATGTATTTGAAATTCACTAATTAATCTTCTATTATTAATTAAATTAGGTCTGCATTTATAAAGGTCTTAAACCAGAATTCATATATATTGGAAAGCCTAAAAAATTGTGTCTGGGTAACCGTTAATATAATGGTGTGAGTTCGATTCTCACACACAATGTGGGCTTGTCGTTTGATTTTAGAACCGTTCGCAAAGCACATAACGTTTAAATTTATGCAAAATTAACACACTGGATATGAGTCGTATTCTTTAAATGAGACAATATGGCATATTTTAAAATATTCAATTTATATATACATATACTATATATAGCATTTGACTATATATGCTCCTTCACTTGTGTTGTTGAGCACTCTGTGAGGTTAATTGGTGGCTATAAGCTATAATGCAAAAGCTCACTTCCCTTGTGGTCGTTTGAGCACTCTGGCCCCAAGACACTTCACGCATGTCTGGATGCGCATGTGTCTGAGTATTGTACCACATGCGCTTGGTGAGGGCAAGAGTATGGTGTATAAATACGAAGTCACTCGCATCTAGACTGCGTTACAAGCTGCACTGACGAGCCGTTGAACGGCGAAACATGCATGTCTGCAGATTTGACTACATATATATATATATATATATAGATTTTCGCTTACCTCAAAACTTGACTGCAACAGGCTGTTTCATCTGTAAAAGAATCATCAGGCAGAAGAATCATCTTTTACAGATCTTTTACAGATTACAGATCTTTTACAGATTACATCTTTTACAGATTACAAAGAATCATCTTTTACAGATGAAACAGCCTGTTGCAGTCAAGTTTTGAGGTAAGCGAAAATCTATAATTTGCTCTAACTATATGTTGTCGAGCACTCTTTTGTTTATCTCAAAATATTTCTATCGCTACTTTCGATATATTTCGATAAATATATATATTGCTATGAATACTCTCAGTATTGAGCACTCTCTTATCTATTACGAAGTTACCATTATTATTATCATTATTATATATATATATATATAGTCAAATCTGCAGACATGCATGTTTCGCCGTTCAACGGCTCGTCAGTGCAGCTTGTAACGCAGTCTATATATATATATATATATACAGTATATATACCCAGATTCTGGATATGAATAACCATGAGATTTTAGAGAACCGATTTCCATAAAAAAACACTAAGTTTTGAAACTGCGATTTCTTACCATAGAAACTATTGCAAATACTTCATTCTTATGGCAAAATCACTCTAATCCTAACTCTCATCCTAGCCCGATATTTCCAACTCTAACCATAGCCCTCATCCTCTTGACCGCAGTCTTATCTAATGAGTAACATGAACCTGTGTACCAAAATAAACATGATGTCATTACGAGGCGTGTTATAATGAAAATGGTTTTTATATCATTAAAAATGACGAACAAATATCATATCAGGTCATAAAATAACACTTACATCACAAAGCTTACTTAAAAATTACCGTGGTTGATTGTACCCAGATTCTGGATATGAATAACCATGGATTAATAAGACGTGTTTACTGAAAATTGTAATCAATTCTTACACAAAATGATAAAGTAAATCATATTTCATCATATAATATAGATTTCACTACAAAACATCATGAAAAATTACCATGGTTGACTGTACCCAGATTCTGGATATGAAAAACCATGGGTTTTTAGAGAGCCGATTTCCATCATAAAAACACTAAGTTTTGAAAACTGTGATTTTCTACCATAAAACTATTCCAAATACTTCATTCTTATGCCGGCATCAACTTGGCAATCATAATATTGCCGTCGTTAACCACAGTGGCACACTTGAAGTCGGTCACTACACTTGCTTTGTAAGGCAGAAAAAAGACCAGGTAACGAAAATATTTTACACGTGCATAAGTTATAGGTTAGTTCTAAAGCTATATATTATTATTCATGGCCAATTTCCATATCAACATTCTCAATTTGACACTTGAATTCCTAATTCCAAATCCAATCCTAATACTAACTCTAATCCATGTGACGTCGTTTTGGGATAAGGGACCCTTCATTTTTTATCTGGAACAGGGGGCTGTTGGAAAAAATATTGACGAATGGGGGAGGGGGTACGAAAAAAATTATACAATGTTTTGTTGGTCTGTTGCAACAATGTCACACTGAAAGCGCACAAAATGGCCATTCTGGGCTTATAAAATTCAAAATTTACCCCCGAACCCCCAACCCCCACCCACCCCCTCCCAACCCTATGCAAGACCCATGGAATGACTACGCACTTGGGCTCAGCCTTGCAACTGCTGCTTAAATAAATCCTGACAAATCTTGAGCAAGATATTTACAACATAATTACCACTTGTTTATTTGTTTATAGGTATAACTTGAAAATATATTAACAGTATTAAAAGTTAGGCAATGATCACAAAGCTTTTTGCCCACACTTTTTAATAAGGTTACATGTACTTTGGCATTTTTAGGAGAGAAGTTTGGGGGTGGGCCACTGGGAGAAAGTGGAGTATAAAGGGATGGACCATGCTTAAGATTGAAGAGGGCACACTAAATCCACCAGCCCCCTTCCCAGATATAAAATGAACGGTCCCTATAAGTAATATGAAAACTCGTCCAAATGTTTATATCTGTTTCTAGTGGTTCAAATGTGACGACGCGTGGATAACAAAGGCGACGGTTGAGGAAGTACTTATGAGTGAAGGGTAAGAATCAGCAGTTGAGAATCCTTCATACCTATATTTTGGGCCTGCTTATATGATCCCGGCTAGGCGGGACGGGACAGTTCGTAATATAAGCTCTATTAAGTGTTTATATGGTCCCGCCATTATCGGATCTCACCTGGACGGGAGAAGAGATACGCCATATATACAATCTGTTCTCGGCAAATTTTGTTATAATCTAGCTTTTCTGTTTTTGATCACGCAGCAACCCCAGCGCCGCAAGCGCAGATGCCCTGCGTACGAGGTTAATTGCTCAATTATCAAATCACACAGTTGGAATATTCTTTTTGAACAATCGCCCTCTCAGATCCTAGGGCAATGTACAACAGCAAATTCAAAATGGCGGCATGTCTTTGTGTTTAGAATTTAAATGTTATTATAAACAATTGTATCAAGTGAGATTGTGTTCCTGTGCGAATTGTAAATTTCAAGTCTCCCATGCAGAAATATTCATTCAGATGGTGTTACGATGCGTGTTTTAATGCGTCGACTATTTGTTTTCAAGGTGATTTTTCAACCTTAGGTTTCGGGTTCAAATTAATTAACGCCTCTCGCAACACAAATAGCATGAAACCTTATACCTTTTAATATATATTTATTTACTTTCGAATATACGTATTAGCGTCTCTATAATATTATAATCTTTCTTAAAACTTATCTCTCTATTCGTCTGAGCTGAGCACGACTGTGAATCTTTGTTCTTTACTTCAATAATATTCCCAATATTCTTTAGTGTATTTCACGAGGCTTAACTCTAGCCTTTTAACAATACTTCTGGTTTTATAGCCTTATAACAATACTTCAGCCTTTATTGGCCTATGAAGTATTTTAGCCTAAATGGCTCTTCTCACTTCACTCAACTTGAACTACTTTTCTCAGCTTGTGCTCAGCTTTTATAATCAATTTTAGAGGAAGAATTCTACAACTATGACTAATTTCCTCTACGCAATCTAGTTTGTCAAAGCAAGTTCCAGCAGAGTTTATCAACCACAAACCATGTCCTGTTTGCGTAGTTTGTGGTACTAGGCGTTTTCCGTGGTTCTTTAATCTTTAGGTATTTGCTTACTCATGCGAGGAAGGTTACCTAAGGTCTTCCTATTATAATTATGATTATATATAGTATTTGATATAATATATGATATATAGATTTATGTACATTATAATATGGTATAACAATGCCATGTTACAATGGGTTTTATTCATTCATAATAATTGGCCATGAAGAAATATTCATTCAGATGGGTTATAGTCATATTTGGGTTTTATTTATTGTCTAATAACACAAACAAATTGATCAAAGTTTCCACAAACTGCATAACGTTGTTGTAAAATTGGTCATTTCTTATTCTATAGGTACTTGTTATTTTATCACAAGCAGGTCTTGGAATACGAGTATTAATTGTGACATTATTAATTGATACATGTGACATCATTAACTTTTGATACAATAATACACAACGTACACCCTATTTGCAGTCTTTTAAAGGCTGTCCACGCATGCGCGTTAACTGCACACTCCAAAAACACTCTGGCAAGAATTTCATGGTTAAAGTTCACTAACCCCCCAAAATTATTTTTGTATATGTGAAATATTTGTATCGTTCTGAGAAGAAATGTAATATATCTTTATAGTAAAAATCCTCATCTTGATCAACCTTTTCACTGTCAAAGTTTTCGGATATGATGTCATTGGGTGAATTGTAAATTAGTTTTCCTTTGTTTTTTTTTTATGCTAAAATTCATCTAATGACATCATATCCGGTAACTTTGACAATGAAAAAGTTGATCAAGATGAGGATTTTTACTATAAAGATATATTACATTTCTTCTCAGAATGATACAAATATTACACATATACTGTATACAAAAATAATTTTTGGGGTTAGTGGCACAAATTGCATCATTTGATTTTGGACAATGAACTATAACAAAGAATATTTAGCCAGAGTGTTTTCAGAGTGCGTGTACAATTTGAGTGTAATGAACTGCATGCTCTATTAACAAACTAACTCGTTCGCTATAACCAGCTAGATAGGAAATATTCAAGATTTATTTGTAAATACGTTTCTATAAATCTACATGCAAATCCAAAAATTTATTACATCATTCAGCAATCATAATAATCCTGTCCATATTTTACAAATTGCATAATTGATTATTTAATATTGAATATGCTGAGTGAGGAATTTAATACATTTTTACATGCAGTGTGTGGGTATTTCTTATTTTAATAATGTTTAGAACATGAGTGGCGCTCAGGGTGGTGGGGGAGATCTCGCGGGCGGGCCCCATCCGTATATTTTTGCAGATTCCGTAATATTAACCGGGAAAGTTATTTGGAACTTTAGTGTTAACGAAATGACGTAACCCAAGGGCTATTTAGCAAGTCTTTAAATTTAAAGAAGGTTTAAATTGCGATTAACAACGAAATTTGGTGGTTGAAGCATTTTACAATGGTTAACGTTTCACAAATAGGCAACCATAATTTGGGCAAATGGTCGAAAATTCGAAGTACGTTTAATTCACAAAGGTGGATAGATGTGATTTTCGACCACTCTTTTCTCATCGGATCGTATTGGGCCATTATTGATCGCAGTGATACAAGACAGATGTCATTTGACAGCTAAAAGCCTGGTCTTTATTTGTGTGAAAAAAGTAAATCTATAAACTAAATATTATACGCGCGATGACATGCCAAATTTGGATTTACCTTTTTGATACACCCTGTATAAGGGCGAGATAATTAAATGCAAAAAGCAATTAAAGTAGCTTTTAAAAGCTTACTGCAGCTAATATACTTAAAACATGTAATGGGCGATTGAAACACCAAGCGGAAAGTGAAGTCTAGTTAAAAATATTGTTTCCCAGCAAATAATTTAAGAAATAGCATATTCAAACACTATATATTTACATCCATGGTTGAATATACCTTTTCTAAAATTGTTTGCTGGGCGATAATATTTTTAATAACCTTTTGGAAAGAGATTTTACCAAATGTGCAACTAATATATACTTGGGCAATGACGCTAAAACATATGCATGCATGCACCTGTCTAGTGCAGTTAACTTCTGTTCATGTTGAACGTGTGCCGGGTCGTGTTTAAAAGACTGTGAACGACGAACTTCTGTTTAAGCCATAGCTTTTGCCTCGTGACATTTGTTTGAAAAACTGGAAATTTTTGCGACTTTTCCTATACTGAGAAATATGTAATGAATAGCATGTTAACTTTGTTAATATTTGAACAGAACATGTATTCCTGTCTCTTCTTAATCGCCTCCGCGCGAGCTAGGCTCCCTGTTTAAATATTATTGAATAAAATAAATTGCGTGTGATTTGATAAAAAATTTAGTTCAGACTTCAGTTTCAGAAAATCATTTTATAATTACAATAATTTCTATAAAAACAACCATAAACATTGTGGTATGCATTTCTAACATTTTACCAACCATAAAACTATTTCATATTTTTCTTGGTGATGATTCCGTCGTCTTCTCTACAATTCCAAACGACTTGTACAGTCTATTTTGCCTTGTTCCCTGTATCCTGGTCAGGTCTTTGCCGTATTGTAAATCACGTTTTAATGTTTTATGTTGTTCCTCAAGCTGCTGTCGTTTCTCGTGAAGGGCACGAGTTCTCCTGATCAACGCTAGCAGTTCCTTTCGTAATTTCTGATTTTCCTCTTTCACTCTTTGTATCGATTGTTTAGCTTCCTGTGTGGGAAAGATAAATATCTTTATTTTAAACTCGCGCCCTTTTCATAAAACATCTGATCATCTTCATTTTTCCTCAAATATTTCCCTGTGGCCCACCCTCGGCAACATTATTGCGGAAACAAACGTTTTTACCTCAACTCTATTTAGTCGCTGGGGCACCTGTGGCCACAGCGACTATAGGTTTCGGCACGCATTTTTCTCCGATCGCGGATCGCAGATCGCGGATCGCAGATGTTTGTAAGCCACAAAATGACCTACGTCATAATCCCGAATTGCTTCGTGGCGCGCGCTGGGCGCGTGGAACAATAGCGGCGAATCTTCAATCTACCGAATTGAAATTTGAATACATCAGAAATCTGACGATAACTTTGGAGGACTGTACGTGTAGCTCTGATCCTATGCAAGCTATGTAAATGAAAATATCACCGTTTGATTCAGCGTTGCAAGATATCTTTGTAAAAGTACATTTTGTTGATATACCATGCTATAGAAATGGTTTATACTTTAAGTCATTCGTTTGTTGACAAATGCATATAAAAAATACAGACGTAGTTATTATATATTCAGTAATATATTCCTGCCTTTGAGTGTATCGCTTCAAAAACATGTAGGATACATCCTTTTGCTTTTCCTCAATCGATTAGCCTTTAAAATCCTTTTTCACAGCTGGAATTTTGATTAAATTTGATGAAAAATATCCCTTGTCAGACAATATAATGTCTATATTAATAATGTCAAATTGACTATATGGTTGATGCAAATTCTTCCGGCAATGTCAATCAATGTAAGCCTAGTTCATACGTCGAATATAACTCTGAGGAATCAATTTAATTCGCTATTAAAATCGATCGATGGTTTCATGCAAATTAACGAATTGATTTTATAATGCCAGCCTTCGGATACACAGCGACTAAGGAACCTGTGAGCAGGGGTAGGAGGAAAATATAGGCTCTGCAGACTTCAACTCAACAGCCTTGTTACAAGTTGTTCCAACAACTTGCTATCTTCCTGCACGTCAACAACTTGTCAGCAAGTTGTGAGTAACAAACTTGTTACAACTTGACAAAATAACAGCATTGATACTACTTGTTGACAAGCTTGCTACAAGCTTGTTGCGAACACAACTTGTTGACAAGATGCGAGATTTTTACGTGTGTACCCCTACTAATCCTGAACCCACCACGTTTGTATTTACCCTTATGCATATGCGCCACTGATCTGTTGAAATGCGCGCTAGTAAATTCTTGAGTCCACGTTGTATAAAAATAATAATTAATAAATTAGTAAGACTTGTATTTATTATTTTGATTCATAAAATTCATACGGTAGAATTATTTACTGTCTTCGATAGGACAATATACACAAATATGGCATGCAATTTTGAAATAATAATTTATGTAACGAAAACATCGAAACATGTTGGATTGAAATTATACGACCTCATACTAAATCACTGTTTGTTTGCTCTGCATATAGACCATCGGACTTGCCTATTAATAGCTTTGTTGATGAACTATGCAAGGATCTTGCTAAAATTGCAGATAACGCAGAAATTATTTTATTGGGTGATTTTAATGTTGACTACAATCAACGATCAACGGACAAATCACGCTTGCAAATACTCGCCCGTGCGTTTTCATTTGATCAGCTCATTGCGTCACCAACTAGAATTACTGCAAGCACACAATCTACGATAGACTTAATTTTCGTGAACAATCTTCCGCGCGTTGTTTCAAGTGGTGTTTCTCCTTTATCAATCAGCGATCATTCTCTTATTTATTGTACCATCAAAGCAGGAGTTCCTAAATCTGGCGGAGGTCATCGAGACATTAATTATCGTTGTTACAAGCGTTACAACAAAAGTAATTTCGCTAATGATTTAGAAAAAGCAGATTGGTCTTTCGTTGATTCGTTAAATGACATTAATGAAATCGTAAACAAGTGGTGCGATACATTCTCCGAAACGGTCAACAAGCACGCCCCAATGCGTACTAAAAGAGCTAAAAATGCTGTTAAAGCACCTTGGATGACTTCTGAACTACTTGAACTCATGCGTGAACGTGATTTCCATCTAAAACATGCTCAAAAATCTAACTCAGACTACCATTGGAATACCTACCGCGAACTTAAGAATTTCATAAACCAACAAGTTAAGATATGTAAATCCAACTACTATCAAAATCTTATTCATGATAATAAAGATAATCCTGCTGAACTTTGGAAAGTCATTAATGAAGTAACCTCTCGCAATCCAAATAAAACTTCTCCTACCTGCATTATATCTGAGAACGTTCCAGTAAGCGACCCTCAATCCATCGCAACAATCATGAACAATTACTTTTCATCTATAGGAACCACGCTTGCGAGTAAGATTAAAGAATTATATAAACCATTACTACCAAAGTCTACCACTACACCATCTCACTCATTTCAGTTTGAAGACGTTGACGACGTGACCGTATTTCAAGAACTTAGTAAATTAAGAACTAACAAAGCTACTGGTCTAGATGGAATTAGTGCCAAACTTCTCAAAGATTCCGCTAATATAATTGCGCCAACCTTAACAAAGATTTTCAACCTCTCTTTACACTACGGTTCATTTCCTGATATCTGGAAGAAAGGTAAAGTAACTCCCATTTTCAAATCTGGCGACCCAACTTCATCCAATAACTACCGACCTATCACCATTCTACCAACGTTGAGCAAAGTATTAGAACGCCTCGTCCACCTTCAAGTTTACAATTATCTACAGGAACACACGTTACTAGCTTCCCAACAATTCGGTTTTCGCTCCAAACTCTCCACTACTATTGCTCTGGCACATTTTACTGAACAGATACTTGACAATCTCGACAACAAAAAGATCACTGGCGCCGTTTCTATAGACTTAAGGAAAGCATTTGATACAGTCGACCACACAATTTTACTAGTAAAATTAAAAGCGATTGGTTTTTCCTCACATGTAATTGACTGGTTCTGCTCATATCTATCAAACCGTACCCAAGTAACAATGATCAATAACTCAATGTCTCAGCCCAAGCCAGTCGCTGTTGGAGTTCCGCAGGGAAGTATTCTTGGACCTCTTCTTTTCCTTATTTACATTAACGACCTACCTGAATGCCTGAAGCACTGCAAGTCAATACTTTATGCTGATGATACACTCCTTTACTACTCTGCGGACAATATTTCAGAACTCCAGTCAAAACTCAACGCCGATCTACAATCCCTTTCTATTTACCTAAACAACAACCTCCTCACACTGAACCATGACAAGACAAAGTTTATTATATTCGCGGCAAGACAGCGCTTGAGCTCAATCTCCAATGTCAACATCTCCATTTACAATCGTTCAATTAATCAAGAACATTCGTTAGAATATCTGGGCATCACCATCAGCGAAAACCTTACTTGGCATCAACATATTGAGAACATGATACGCAAAATCAATCAAAGATTAGGATTGCTCCGTCGTGTCAAATCATTTTTACCACTGCATGCAAGACTAACCTTTTATACTTCTACGATACTACCGTTATTCGATTACGCAGATATTATTTGGGGAGACAAGAACAACTCTGGACTCATGAACTCTCTGCAAACCTTGGAAAATAAAGCAGCTAAATTGATTCTAAATCTTCCTCCTCTTTCCTCAGCAACCGAAGCTCTCGCAACCCTTCACTGGTTACCTCTCGCATCCCGCAGATATAAACACCGCTGTATCTTCATATATAAATGTACTAATGAACTAATCGACTTCGACTTCAAACTAACAACTAACAACAGTATTCATTCCTACAACACAAGATCCTGCAACAACCTCCACCTACCGAAAGCTAACACGAACTGGGGTAAATGTAAACCCTCGTATTACGCTTCTAAAGACTTCAACGATTTGGACAGCTCAGTTAAAAACATCGATTCGCTAATTAAATTTAAGTCTTCACTAAGTTTATCGTCTATTAACTATTCTTAGTTCCATACTTAGTAATATGCCTAGTATAATCTCATTTTTGTTGTCATAAAATGTTGTCTATTATTGTTGTATATAAATATCATAATTCATATACTGTTTTTGTAAGATGCAGGACCTCACTGAAAAACACGTCAGTGATGTGAGTATCCTGGATAAATATAAATATAATAATAATAAAAATAAAGTTTAATGAGTGTTGATTTAATTGCATTTGTTGCAATGACCTTTGTGTTGACAGTTAAGTATTTTCACCTGCACGTGAATTTCATGTGACTATATATTTAATCATAATTATGGTATTAATAGAACGCTCCGTCTACATGGCAACATTACGCATGCTCAATGAAAGCGAAACACGAATACTTTAGAAAAATTGAGTATTTTTAAACTAAGGTTTTTTTGTCAAAAGTTTTTCACCTTTCTCCTTTTCATTAAGACATAATTGTTGTACATTCTCATGAGTCATGGGTATATCCTCTGGGGTATATCTATAATAAGCCAGAAAGGGTCTCTATTTTCATAGCCCCAGCGACTTAACGATCCGTAGATCGTCTTATAATATAACATTTATAGAACGCGAGCGTTGATTGGTCGAGAAGCGTGTTCCTATGACTGTATAGAAACACGGAAAATTTCCCGCCAAAAAATTAAAATCGTAAAATAAACAATTTTAATGAGAATTATACAACTTTAAACACAATTTAAAGATAATTTTAATACTTTAACTCATTTGTGACTGTAAATTTTCAAACAAAGTTGTTTTTTTGAAGGAAAATTGACGAGCAAAAGTTAGCATGCGTACGTAATGAGAATATATAAATTAATCGAGTTTAAAAATGTCTCTTGAGTTATATTATAAAAGAAATAGAAAACATTTTTTCCTATGTTTCTATACAGTTATAGAAACACTTGTGGGAGTTTGGGAGAACTCGAAATAACGTGGAAAAACCCACTGATTATTTCTCGTTCCCCAAACTCCCACGCGTGTTTCTATTTAACAATCAGTCGCCGAAGGCGAGGTGATTACAAGCCTATATAGTTGTCGTGAAACTGTGTTAACTGTTAAAATGTAATGTTCGTAAAACTGTGATAAAATGTGGTGTATATTATGTATAATGTCTATGTGTCTAAAGTTATAGTAAAAACAGTATTTGTCAAAACGTGATGGGAAATGATGTAGTAGCACGACTAAGCATAAAGCACGCACATATCAGTGTAGATTACGGAACCGTCCGTCCCACACATCGACGCAAACGGACATAAAATGGGCGCAGTGTGGTGCGAGAAGGAACTGTAGATTGTAAAAACATCCCAAATCGTGCATAAATTGCGTAAGGGAAATACATCAGAGATAAAGTATAACATCCTATTTTGTTAGTATAAATATAAGTAGAATTGTAGTTGTGGGTTGATTGTGAATTGTCGTTGTATTTCGTTGTGTTTGAGAGCGAGTGTTTAAGTTGTTGTTTTAAGAGTATTGTGTTAAAGGGCTATATCGACGTGCACTAAAAGGTGTAAATATTTGTACAGAAGTCTAAAATAAATGTCAAAAAATACAGTCCCAAGTTGTGAAGTCTATTGAATCTGGTTCCAGCAATAGCGTGACTTACATCGCAGTGAAGTTGCGCGACAATTAATAGTCACTGAGCCGAAGGCGAAGTGGCTATAGGCTTGTAATCACCGAGCCTGAGGCGACTAATTGTTTTAGTAGAAATTTCAAAGAGAAAAACAAACACAGAAAGTTATGAGGTCAGTTGAAAAGGCTATAGGACAAAATTCAGCGCTTTTCTGAGCGGCCGGTTATTAAAAACATGCCGGCAAAAGACGAGTGTCAAAAACATATCGAAGCGAAACAAAAACAAACAATTTCGTGAGAAAAATACTTTGGAAGGGCTCAAATACAAAGTAGAATGGTTTTAAAATATATCACAGCTAGGTTTTTGCTGAATATAACGATATAAATGAGGATAAAACGAATACTTTTCAAAATAAACACTTGAGTGGTTGAGCCGTTCGGAAAAAGTTTTATACATGTACATATCACAGCGAGAAACGCTGCCTTTCATGGAAGAAAAATAGTGTATTTGTTATCGCTTACCTTTAAAAATGTCAAAAATATATCCTCCTTGAATTTAGCGGCAGTTTTTTTTCATTTGAAACTTTGAATCAGGCTCAAAAAACCGATTTCTGTTTTAAATTCGGCAGTGACGAGAAGCCATTGAAAAAAAGTGATAGTCACTGGGCAGTGACTATCACTTTTAGTAGATTGTGAGGTGTCTATTGCTTTTCCTGCATTCTGATTGGTCAAATTGGCCTCAAATTAACTCAATTGCCGAAGGCAAGGTGATTACAAGCCTATAGTCACTGAGCCGAAGGCGAAGTGACTATAGGCTTGTAATCACCGAGCCTGAGGCGACTAATTGTTTTAGTAGAAATTTCAAAGAGAAAAACAAACACAGAAAGTTATGAGGTCAGTTGAATAGGCTATAGGACAAAATTCAGCGCTTTTCTCAGCGGCCGGTTATTAAAAACATGCCGGCAAAAGACGAGTGTCAAAAACATATCGAAGCGAAACAAAAACAAATAATTTCGTGAGAAAAATACTTTGGAAGGGCTCAAATACAAAGTAGAATGGTTTTAAAAATATATCACAGCTAGGTTTTTGCTGAATATAACGATATAAATGAGGATAAAACGAATAATTTTCAAAATAAACACTTGTGGTTGAGCCGTACGGAAAAAGTTTTATACATGTTCATTTCAACAGCGAGAAAACGCTGCCTTTCATGGAAGAAAAATAGTGTATTTGTTATGGCTTACCTTTAAAAATGTCAAAAATATATCCTCCTTTAATTCAGCGGCAGTTTTTTTCATTTAAAACTTTGAATCAGGCTCAAAAAAACGATTTTTGTTTTAAATTCGGCAGCTTGCGAAGAAGCCATTTTGAAAAAAAAAGTGATAGTCACTGACCAGTGACTATCACTTTTTTTCAAAATGGCTTCTTCGCAAGCTGCCGAATTTAAAACAAAAATCGTTTTTTGAGCCTGATTCAAAGTTTTAAATGAAAAAAACTGCCGCTAAATTCAAGGAGGATATATTTTTGACATTTTTAAAGGTAAGCGATAACAAATACACTATTTTTTCTCGTTTTCTCGCTGTTGAAATGTATAAAACTTTTTCCGTACGGCTCAACCACTCAAGTGTTTATTTTGAAAATTATTCGTTTTATCCTCATTTATATCGTTATATTCAGCAAAAACATAGCTGTGATATATTTTTAAAACCATTCTACTTTGTATTTGAGCCCTTCCAAAGTATTTTTCTCACGAAATTGTTTGTTTTTGTTTCGCTTCGATATGTTTTTGACACTCGTCTTTTGCCGGCATGTTTTTAATAACCGGCTGCTGAGAAAAGCGCTGAATTTTGTCCTATAGCCTTTTCAACTGACCTCTTAACTTTCTGTGTTTGTTTTTCTCTTTGAAATTTCTACCTCAGGCTCGGTGATTACAAGCCTATAGTCACTTCGCCTTCGGCTCAGTGACTATAGGCTTGTAATCACCTCGCCTTCGGCGACTAATTGTTAATTAGAGGCTCAATTTGGACCAATCAGAATGCAGGAAAAGCAATAGACACCTCACAATTTCTACTAAAACTGTATAGAAACACGGAAAATGTTTTCTATTTCTTAAATAGAGGTTTTGCACCATCACGGGACTAAATTTTAAAATCTTTAACGCGCAACCTACAAAGCTGGCTGTTTAACATGTTTTGTATGTCATTATAACAAGTATTCGTAACAAATTTCAAGTCGATACAATTATTCCCTCGCGAGTTAAGAAGGTTTGAATAATTCATATTGCTGACATCAGCATTATTTTCAAATAGAGTTAAAAACTACGTTTTTTTCAAACCTAACGCGAAAACCTCGTTTAGCTTTTAAAAGCAATATATAGTATCATAGTAAACGGAATAGAAACATATGTAATAAAACGCTTCTTTCCTCAAGCATTTGTTTTTTGGCGGCCATGTTGGATGGCATCCAGCTGCCATCCAACATGGCCGCCAAAAACAAATGCTCGAGGAAAGATGTGTTTTAATGCACATATGCTGTTTACTATATGATACTATATATTGCTTCAAAAAGCTAAATTAAGTTTTTAGCTTTAGGTTTGGAAAAAACGTAGCTTTTAACGGCATTTGAAAATAATGATGACGTCAGCAATATGAATTATTCAAACCTTCATAACTCGCGAGGGTATAATTGTATAGATTTGAAATTTGTTTTGAATACTTGTTATAATGACATACAAAACATGTTTAACAGCCAGCTTTATAGGTTGCACGTTAACGATTTTAGAATTTGGTCACGTGATGGTGCAAAACCTCTATTGGATTATCAAACGCAAAATATACTTTGCCCGGCGGAACAAACGTAAAATGTTGAAGATATACAGGGTGTCCCAAAAAAAGACTACCTTTTCAAATTCAAATTAGCATGTTAATTCAAGCAACCTATTGTAGTTCTTTAAAATTCATTATCGCTTTTGAACTACGAATGCGTAAAAACACACACAGTTTTATACACATGGGATATTAAGAAAAGCTTCCAATTGATGAATAAGTTATAAAACCTGTTTTAAATTATTAATTGCGTTCAAACAGACATTTCATATAAAATTTGACAAGTTAAATTCAACGCAAATTCAACATCTAAACAGGACTTAAACAAATCCAAAACGCTTCTGAACGCTTTCCAAACGCAGACTTGAAGTTATTCTTAATCACCCGTGTGTGCATGCACTAAAACCCCTTTGAAATTGAACACAATAGGTTGTTTGAATTAACACGCTCATTTGAATTTGAAAAGGTAGCCATTTTTTTTGGGACACCCTGTATCAGGCCTTAAAATATCGGTCAGCAGTGCCGTCGGTCAAAATGTCCGGTGTCTTTCAGAATGGGTCGGACATTTTTATAATTATGTCCGATGGCCTTATGTTTAGTTTGGCGCGAAAATGTATTCTTTTAAAATCGTATACTGACGCTAAATGTTGGGCAGTTATGCATTGATACTTTAAGGCCCGATCAAACGTCCGAGAACGCAAGTCATCGCAAGTAAACTTGCGTTGACTTACGATGCGACTGGTCAAACGAATGCCCGGTTCCGCTGTCACGCTTAGCGGACCACATAACAGCTCTGATAAACATTTACGGGGTAAATTTACGTCGGCCAAAGTTAAAGTTTGGTCGGACATCAATACAGTTGGGTCGGACAAACGGTGAACCTCAATTTTCCTTGGGTCGGACAGAATTTTCTGTCCGGTGCGTTTCTTTCTTGGTCGTCGGACAATTTCACGAATGGGTCGGACAATGTCCGTGACCGACCGATATTTTAAGGCCTGCCCTGTATACACTATACTAACTACAGATGAAAAGTGGAGGCAACCATTTATAATGAAATTTTGTACAGTATATATTACTCGCCTGATTAGCTTCTTTTGCCATCGCTTCGATTCTGGTGTCAGATTGATCTTGAAACTGTTTATTTTCTTGTAAAAACTGCGCTTTAAGTTTCTGAATGGTTTCAGAATGTTTCGCGCGCATCTGTTGAACTTCTTCCTCCAAAGATTTGATTTCAGCTTCTTGATCGTATTGTAAACGCTATATGGAAATATTATGGAAATATTAGAGGGTGTTGAATGGAATGTGATAATATCTCAACGCGTGTTCCCAGTGTAGGTAGCGTCTGTCTATACACGATACGCTGCCGGTTTTTAGGATCAAACTACCTAAAAAAATTCAACAAGAATTTCGACGTTTCAAGCGAAGACCCTTCGTCTGGAAGTTAATAGCGAAGATGAAATCCAACATGGCTGACATTGAATGTAGCAGGGACGTAGGAACGTCGGAAACGGCAGCTCGCCGGAAACGGCCGTTTCAGAGTCTTATCTACCTCTCGAAATAACGTGGAAAAACTCGCCCTACGGGCTCGTTTTCCCACTGATTATTTCTCGTTCTCCCAAACTCCCACGCGTGTTTCTATAAGTGTATAGAAACACGGAAAATGTTTTCTATTTCTTAAATAATAAAAATCCTCATCTTGATCAACTTTTTCACTGTCAAAGTTACCGGGATATGATGTTGACATCATATCCGGAAATTTTGTCGGTGAAAAAGTTGATCAAGATGAGGATTTTTGTATTATGATACAAATATTACACATATACAATGTTATGGGATGTTAGTGGAACTTTAAGAGGTGATAACTAACCTGATATTGTTCAAGTTCTGTGAGTTCTTTTCTAGCCGATGATAATTCTGTTTCTTTTTCAAGCATCTGGTCTTTCAACTCTGTATGGAAATTGAACATGATTTACAAACAATTGCCCAGTAAAAATATTATATTAAACATTTGAACGCTAATAAGGGAGCTCTCGAGGGGGAGGGGAGGGGAGTGAGAAAATTTCAATAGATATTATTTATACAGGTAGCGAAGCTGGTAGGATCAAAGTGATCAGGTAGAGATTACTAAAATAATTTTAACATTATAGTCTCAAAAAAATTTTCCAGGTGAAGATCATACAATCTGCAAAAATATAGGGGTTTCGCTCCCTGAGCCCCCTCATTTGAAAAAGAAGAATTCAAATTCCGAGGAAAATTAGACGCCTTTTCTGGGTCTGGATATTATCAGCTATTTCCATACAGCTAATGGGTTAATCTATTTCTAAACAACAATAACCCTACCAAGACAGTAGTTACAAAGTCCAGCAATTCCAAATTCGACACATTTTTCATTTTCTTCACTAAGCATGTCTATATAATATTGTAAAAAAGGCAATTCTATTTCCCTCGCTTTGTTTTCCTTCTTTTGTGAGGAAGAAAATTATAATAAATTTATTTCCTTAGCTTTTTAAACATACCCAAAAATAGCTCAGCTACATTGAGCTTCTTTAGGTGAGGATAGTTTATTGGATCATACGCAAAGTTTGCTAGGTTTGCCAGTACTTGGCATTTTGCATCTAGTAAGTCGAGGCAAAATTGAAACCTCTGTTCATGGTTACCATAACAATGTGGGTGAACCTATAACAAAATGTTAGTAATAACTTTTGTGATAGTTATATTTATCAAGTAGTGTCTCCTGAAGAGGGTGGTAAAGGGAGGGTACTGATCACGTTTCACGTGAGGTAAAACAGCCATCTCAAGTTTCACATGTAAAAAATTAGCCATTTCACGAAAACTAAAAACCACGTTTTCAAATGTGTACCCAATGTTTACGTTTTCGAAACCAATTTCAACACTGAATATTTTATAAAAACAACCCATATATCTAGAAATACACGCAGTAAAATTGTTACATCCATAACATTGCTCTTCTTGACGTTCTCACTGCTCGTTCAGTCTTTGCTCTACAGGCCACAAATATATTCTTGTTTCGCGGACAAAAATTATCGTCAATCACGGCTCACGGCTAGGGATATAAATCACGTTTCACGACACAAAAATTAGGGCATAGACTATCCAGAAGACATAATAATAATAGCATGTCTTCTGGATAGTCTATGGTTAGGGTTAGGGTATGTTTTAGGGTTAGGGTCAGTTACAAAGTTTTTAACTTTACTTCAAAGTTGAAAAAATGACGTAACGTCAGTTTGGTAGATGGAAACAAGTGGCGACCGCCCGGTGACGCATACAATAACAAAACAATAGACAATTTGCATGTTAGCAAAGCATCATGGGAAAAATGGTAACCTTGCACTTGCAAACGAAATGGCCGCCGCAAAGCGAGTATTTTGCATGCGAGAAGTATTGCTTCTTTTAAGTACTTTCTTCGTACCGTTTGATAAGTTTTAAACAAGGAATATATTTTTTATGCTATAAAGTTTGTTTTGACTAAAGTATGGCGAAATCGGAGCGAAAATGGGCGAGAAAATTCGTATAGAACACCCGAGGGAGCGAGCAATAGGCTCCCAAATACGTTCTGAGAGGAAGGTTCTTCTCAACATTTGGAGGTGAGTACGCTTAGTAAACATCAGACTGCTCATCATTTTGACATACAAATATGTGCGCGTTGTTGCTCGATCCATAGCTTGTGTTTTCTCAACGATCGAGTGTTTTGCGTGGATTTTTTCGCTTCTTGAAATTGATAAACTCAGCCTATAATGTTTTGCTCGATTTTTTAAAGCACATGGCCTCGAAATGCAATGTTTTTAAAGACTTTAAAATGCTTTGGCAAGAAGCAAAACCAACACAAACCTTCTTATTTCGTCCCGTCTATGCTACTTTGTAAAAAGACTAAGCTAGAATAAAGCATTTGCCTATTGTTCTACTATAGAAACGTTCTACTATAGAAACCTATTGTTTGCCTATAGAAACTTCTACTGTTTATTTAATTCTGCTTTGTTGTGGTCGGTTGATTTCCTGTCGAAATAGTAGGTTAATAGCTTTGTAAATATATGAAATTCATAGCTAGAACTTGAGTAAAACTGTTTCCAATTTACATGGTTTTGTCCAAGGCAAACCTTACATATAGTCTATATAAATAATGTAAACTATTTTTCACATTTTTGAAGCATTGTAATCCAAATATTTCATTGATAATACAGTATAGTTGCTTAGCTACAGGTAGTAAGGTATTATATAGGACATATAGCTAATAAAGCCAATTTTAAAATTTAACGGTAGGAATTTGGCTTGCAATGCACCCAGATATGCTCTACTTTAGTATTTTACTCTGTCTAACACCAGACAATTTTACTCGTCAGTGGTACTGGTAGGGTACTGCCAATTAATAGGTTAACAAAACTATCTCCCAGTGTCTCTTGTTAAACAAGTTGGTAGCTGGCTAGGCTCAGTTACAGCTTTGGCTATGGCCAGGAAATTACACAACCTGTTGCTTGTAATTGAAGGGGATCTGGGAGGTTAAGAAGGTGGTAATGTCCCATTCGAATGGGAACACTTGAAGGCAACATAATCATTGATTTTTCGAGATTTTTGCACCAGTATTTTGAATATATGTTGCACCCTCCCCCAAGATTAAGATACAGGGCTGCCAAGGCATTTTGTTGGGACCAGGGGCAAACATTTCACAAGAATTAGGTAGAAAGCCCTTCTTCAGAGTCCCGGCACTCCATTTCAAATTCTGACCTTCAATTTTTGCCCGTTCTCAAGTTGGGTGCCCTATTATTTTCTGGTTTCTAGGGGTACAGGTATATTGATATACCGCTCATGCTTTATTACTTTCAAACTGTTAAGTTTGTATCAGAATTACTTTAAACTTAGTAGAAAGTCTCTAAAATCTTTACAAGGTCCTAGTGTTTCAGGGGTAGTGGCCTAGTGGGCTGTCAAGCATCTGTTCAGTTAGTTACTGGTATTAAGATTTTTTTAGAATAGGAATGGTCAGTAGAAAGGTCACTTACAGATGCTGCCTTTTTTTACACAAATAGTGTCAGCCCACTCATCTACAAGTATCCTCATGAATGCAACTCCATGCAAGCTTATTTGGTTGTAGTGATTGACCTTTGGGTTCCAACCTTAGATTAAGAGGCAAAAATTGAAGGGCAAAAATTGAAGAGCACAAAAACTATTTTATTATTCTACTTACACACTCTAATATATTTGCCCCAAGTCTGGTGTCTTTGCATTTTAAATGTGGGAGGAGGCAAAATTTATGAACTATGTTATGAAATGTGAAGTACTGTAAACAAGTTATGTATTCGAACAATAACCAGAGACATTGGCATAGGAACCACAGGGCCTGGCCCTGGGGGGGAGATTCCATAAAATACATTTATTTACTTAAATATATTCCCTATATAATATGCATGTAGATATTATACAAAAGAATGAAAAGATGGCTTAATTATTTGAGTTAGTTCTTGTCTTGTTTAAAAAATATGAGCTCTTTTCCATTGCCAGGTAGTTCAATTATGACTAATTTGCTGGCGATTATTGCCCCCACCAAAGCATCCAAACTACCAAAACCGATTATGCAGCAAACTTTCCCACCAATTTTGCCAGTGCCAGAACTCAGAAGCCTCAATTTTTCATATTTTCCTGGGGGAGCATGCCCCTCCCCAAACCGTTTCAGGCCCCTTAAATGTTTTCCTAGGCCACCATAGGGTAAACCATAAACAAACAACACCAGTTTGTAGAATTACTGGCCGGGTATTAAGTGTTGCTGTCCAGAAAGGCGGGGGAGTTACACTAAAACCTCAATGTATTGGTGATTGTTATTGTGATACAGTATGGCATCAAAATGAGGCATTACTACCTTCTTAACCCCCCAGGCAATAACTATTCAATTTGAAGCAAGGTTGTGCAATTTCCTGTGATCCTGCCCATAACTGAAGTAAATGCCTCACCAGCCATCTTGCTTAATCAAATTCTTTTTATACCATTATATTATACCTTATTACCTGTAGCTAAGCAACTATGCTGTATTATCCACGAAATATTTGGACTACAATGCTTCAAAAATGTGAAAAATAGTTCACATTATTTATATAGAGTTTATGTAAATTGGAAACAGTTTTACTCAAGTTCTAGGTATGAATTTCATATATTTACAAAGCTAAAACCTACTATTTCGACAGGAA
This sequence comes from Trachythela sp. YZ-2020, assembly GCA_016169945.1. Taxonomy (NCBI): domain Eukaryota; kingdom Metazoa; phylum Cnidaria; class Anthozoa; order Malacalcyonacea; family Clavulariidae; genus Trachythela; species Trachythela sp. YZ-2020. Next base: position 1,174,431 of record JADLSH010000070.1, on the reverse strand, counting down.
ATCAACCGACCACAACAAAGCAGAATTAAATAAACAGTAGAAGTTTCTATAGGCAAACAATAGGTTTCTATAGTAGAACGTTTCTATAGTAGAGAAATAGGCAAATGCTTTCTTCTTGCTTGGTCTTTTTACAAAGTAGCATAGACAGGACGAAATAAGAAGGTTTGTGTTGGTTTTAATTCTTGCCAAAGCATTTTAAAGTCTTTAAAAACATTGCATTTCGAGGCCATGTGCTTATAAAAATCGAGCAAAACATTATAGGCTGAGTTTGTCAATTTCAAGAAGCGAAAAAATCCACGCAAAACACTCGATCGTTGAGAAAACACAAGCTATGGATCGAGCAACAACGCGCACATATTTGTATGTCAAAATGATGAGCAGTCTGATGTTTACTAAGCGTACTCACCTCAAAATGTTGAGAAGAACCTTCCTCTCAGAACGTATTTGGGAGCCTATTGCTCGCTCCCTCGGGTGTTCTATACGAATTTTCTCGCCCATTTTCGCTCCGATTTCGCCATACTTTAGTCAAAACAAACTTTATAGCATAAAAAATATATTCCTTGTTTAAAACTTATCAAACGGTACGAAGAAAGTACTTAAAAGAAGCAATACTTCTCGCATGCAAAATACTCGCTTTGCGGCGGCCATTTCGTTTGCAAGTGCAAGGTTACCATTTTTCCCATGATGCTTTGCTAACATGCAAATTGTCTATTAAAAATACTTCAAAATGAACATTGTTACTAGCTTTTATACAATATAAAAACAGTATATACAATCCAAAACAAGATAAAATAATCTACAAGGACTAAGGTAAGAATTGTATAACACTTTAAATTTACTGATACTAAAGGAAATGATATGTTTTGTGGCAAAGTTAAAGTTTAATAAGACAACACAACGCAAAATGCAATATTTGAAATATTGAATGACTTCTCTGAAACTGTAATTAATGCCAAAATACATTTTTTAAATGACTTCTGAAACTATAAAAGCACTGTTTGGATGTAAAATATGAACCAGCTTGAAATATTTAATTACATGACAACAGGCTCGGATGACACCCCCCAAGAAAATACATCTAGTTGACAGTCGGTAAGCTAGCGAGAGTTCAGTCGGCAAAAATTAAACTTTGTGGATATTCTTCCAACAATGGAACCCAATATGTAACTGCTATTTGTCCAACACAATATTACGCATGGGTACAGACAACATGTCAACATTTGCACTGTTTTCAACAACTAATTATCCTGAACCTTGCCCGACCCCAACCTTGCCCTGACCCCTTCCCCCTTCCCTGACCCCAACCCTTCTCTAACCCTAACCTAACCTGTTTGCAGGAACTCATGAAGACATGAATTTTCATCAGGGATTCTAACTGCGTACAAGTACTTACAAATCCAATGCTGGTACCACTCAGCTACTGGTCCAAGGTAATTTAATGCTTGAAAATTAACAAAATTTACATGGTATCATTTTAGCATGGCCAATACTTGTGCCAGTCGGATAGGGTTTACACATTGGGATCTGTGTTGGATGAATAACCACTGCGAAAATTAAAGCAACGCAGTTGGCAATCCATTAGAACCACTGATCTAATAATAGACTGGATATAGCTTCTATACCTATGAAAAATGAAGCCAAAACAATCGGCGCAAATCTACTTCCGGTTACCACTTTGCAGCGAAAACAATATGGAGTTGTATAGGGAAATGAGTCGGCGAGGCTGGTTTTTCACAATTTTGAGGCATTTCCAAGCGCTGGACTAAACCGTTCGTCTTGTAATGAAAAGAACAGGATATTTTCTTACTTTTGGAGAGATACTTTTGTAGATTTCAGTAAAAAATCACCGCTAAAGACGTTTGACAAATTGCATACGCGAAGTCCATTTTCGGCCAAAACTCGCTGCCAAGTGGTCTTTAATACATAGTGCACATATTCCTATAACTGGTGTGCGTGTTATATCTTCCTCGGTGCATGCTGTGGACTTGTTCACTTCGCTCACATGCATGCACTGAGGCGTTGTTTATTCCTATCTAAAAGGTTACATTTTTTTTGTTTTCTGGTGCCGTAATTTAATGTTCCTTGTCCATATTAGAGATGTGCGGTAATTTTTAAAGTGAATATATGAGAATTTTGTCGGGACATACGAAAATGCCGGTTATAGAGAGGTGTCCGTAACGGTAATAGAGAGGTGTTCGTATAAAAGAGGTTTCCGTATTGGAGAGATATCCGTATGAGGGAGGTGTTCGTGTGAGAGAGGTTTCCGTAATAGAGAGATACACGTCCGTATTTGAGAGGTGTCCGTATTAGAGAGTTGTCCGTATTAGAGAGGAGGCCGTATTAGAGAGGTGTCCCTATTAGAGAGGTATTCGTATTAGAGCGGTCCGTATTAAAGAGGTGTCCGTGTTAGAGAGGTGTCCGTATTAGAGAGGCGCCCGTATTAGAGAGGCGTCTGTATTAGAGAGGTGTCCGTATTAAAGAGGTGTCCGTATTAAAGAGGTGTCCATGTTAGAGAGGTGGTCGTATTAGAGCGGTGTCCGTATTAAAGAGGTGTCCGTATTAGAGAGGTGTTCGTATTAGAGAGTTGCCCGTATTAGAGAAGAGGCCAGACAGAGAGGTGTCCCTATTAGAGAGCTGTCCCTAGCACAGAAGTGTCCCTATTAGAGAGGTGTCCGTATTAGAGAGGTGGTCGTATTGGAGAGGTGTCCGTATTATAGAAGTGGTCGTATTAGAGAGGTGTCCGTATTAGAGAGGTGTCCGTAGTAAAGAAGTGGCAGTATTAGGGAGGTGTCCGTAGAGAGGTGTCCAGATTAGAGAGGTGTCCTATTAGAGAGGTGTCCTATTAGAGAGGTGTCCGTATTAAAGAGGTGTCCGTGTTAGAGAGGTGGTCGTATTAAAGCGGTGTCCGTATTAAAGAGGTATCCGTATTAGAGAAGAGGCCTTATTAGAGATGTGGCCGTATTAGAGAGGTGTCCCAATTAGAGAGGTTTCAGTAATAGAGAGATGTCGATATTAGAGAGGTGTCCCTATTAAGAGAGGCGTCCGTGTTAGAGAGGTGTCTGTATTAGAGAGGTGTCCCTATTAGAGAGGTGTCCCTATTAGAGAGGTGTCCGTAGTAAAGAAGTGGCAGTATTAGGGAGGTGTCCCTATTAGAGAGGTGTCCGTTATAGAGAGGTGTCCGTTATAGAGAGGTGTCCGATTGATTCCTATAGAGCTACGTTCGTGATTGAGACTTTGGGTTAAAAACCTTTTATCGTGTTTCTGGTGATGTGCTGTAATTGTGTTAATTGTGTTTATGTTACCATATACAGCCCTAGTCAAGCGAGGATGAGAGTTAACAAGCGAGAGTTAGCGTGAGAGTTTTATGCCCCGGTCGAAGGAGAACAAGAGTTGTATGAGAGTTGACTGGATATTATCATGCGTACCGGTCAGGGGTATACGAGGGAAAACGCTCGTCATCTCTTATCAAAATTTGAACCGGCTCAAAGCTGATGAGTGTGATGAGGGTTGATGGGTCAAACGCGAGCGAGAGTTGCAACTCTCATTGACTCTCAGCAACTCTCATTGACTCTCAGCAACTCTCATTGACTCTCAGCAACTCTCATTGTCGTTTGACTGGGGCTTAAGTCGATGAGTTTGTAAACATGTCACAAATAGCGGGGCTTTGACGAGACACACGTCAGAGCAAGAGCCTTCCACAGATTCTTCTTGCAGACTCATGACACATTCCCACAGGGAATGTTGACAGGTTAGGTTAGGATATACAGTATATCTAGGCGTTGGACGCCATATTAAACCCTTCCATGGTAGCGGTGCTCCGTGAATTCTGCTCTTAAATGAATGCATAAATTGAACAAAATCCAAATTTTAATAGTGCCTGATGTACCCTAGGCCATAGGGGTCATTTACAGTTAAGGCAGGGAGCTCCTTAGGCCAAAATTACGCCACTGGAATTTACTGCTGTGCATTGACAGGCTAGTGAGTTTAACCCGCTAGGAATCCGAGTTAATATTCGTAATGTATTTTATTCCTACAGCGTGTCAATGTAACGCAGCCGGTACGAAAGATGGACTGTGTTGATCAATGTCCTTGTAAAGATAACTATTCCGGGGCAAAATGTGATCAATGTGCACGAGGATTTTACAACTTCCCACAATGTGTTGGTAAGTCGCTACATCTGCAGTCACCGGCAGGCCGGTCATACTGCGCAACAGAGTGGCAAAACCTTTTCAATCTTCCTCCGGGTAGGATTTTGGGGTTTCCCAACTTTCCTCAAAATAGCTGGAGATTTTTCCGACATGCAGGCTTTTGCTTGAGTAGGTTTGCTAGCTGGCAATTACAGCTACTGTAGTCTGACTGAGTGCTGACTGTTGCTACTAATACTAGCCTGACTAGTCTAGTACTTACTGCTTTGCAATGTTTTATTCAGTGTTTCACTTTAAACCTTCCCCAATGCCAGTAAACCTTCCTCACGGGTTTGCAACTCTGCTGCGCAGCTTGGGATTCTGTAAGCTCTATTTAATGATTTTAAGAGAACCAAGTCAACAAAAATTACTACTGTAAGTAATGTTCACTTAACTGATTGGTATTCGAGGTACTGTATATAGAATGCTGGTTATATTTCACTGACCAAGACCACACAGATGTCATTTTCTTCTAAAATGCCTCATCGAACGCCTTTGTATTTACCTCATATCGAGTAATTTTAGATATCCCGAGAATTCCTAACGGCAGTTTGGTATCAGCGACACTAGCACTGGGTTCTATCCGATAAGCCATACTGTGAGATATGGTTAGCTTTGGAGAAGTAAATGGTGAAGTATTTGACAATTTACACGCCAAAGCCGTAAGAACAGATTATTCAATACACTTCTCACATGAGGAAGGATTTTAGTCGTGGGTTGTCTCCTGAAATGAAACTTGCGCTTTGTTTGATCCGGGATTAAAATACATGTATGCAAAATTTATTTTTAGAATGCCAGTGTGATGAACGTGGATCTTGTACAGATGTATGTGAAGTTGGCAGTGGTCAGTGTCCATGTTTACCGAACTTTAAAGGTCGAACGTGCAACCAATGTGCTGATGGTTATTATGGATATCCTAATTGTCGAGGTACAGTGTATTTAGTGTATGCGATGGACCGGGCTAGCCCGCTTTATCGGGCTAACAAGAATATTACCCTAAATAATAGCTGATATACCCAAGACATGGACGACAACAGGACCATGGTTATCTGGGCAAGGGAACCCAGGAATGATTCCCATCTAACACTGGAACTTATATTGGATATATAGAACACTGATATATATGCATCATACGTAGAACACCCAAACTAAGCTCTTGTAACATGTTCCTATGTTTTGAATCTCAGCATTTGAAAGGTCAACTTTAATATATAAAAAGTAATTTCTCTCCCTGGAGCACATTTGTTCTTTCTGGTTTCTTGAAGTCAATTTTAACTGATTTGGCAAATCTCCAGAGTTTCCCCAAGATCTCCAGATTTTTTAATAATTTTTTTCTCAATCTCCACAAAAATATTGCAAGAACTTCAACGTTTTAAGCGAAGGCCCTTCGACTTCGTAATGAAATACAAATTTGTTCAAAATGTCGTCAAAGTTCTTGATATATTTTTCAGGTCGTTTGATACTAGAAACCGTCAATTTCATGTCAAACCTGGACATCTTATCAAGTTACCATTATTATTTATTCATACTGTAATTTATTTCAAATTCAAGGACCACTCGATCAGTTCACACATTCAATGGAACCAAATCTACGGCAGTTGGGTCTTCCAACTTCACTGCAAAAAGGTACCGCCGTACGAATAAAATTGCTGCCGAAATCTGGGGAAAAAAACTCGCTATTCATTAAGAATTCGTAAACTTCACTTCCTAAAATTTGTATTTTGTTCTTGCTATAGGAATGGTTGTTCTCCTAAATGACCACGAGGTGTGCAAAAAAGGAGATGTCCTCACACCCGAACAAGCAAGAATACTTGTAAGTGGATGTAAATTAATCAATTTAAGCCCCAGATTATTCCTTTTACAAGCAAAATCATCTGGGGTCGGTTGTATAAAAAATTGTTAGCTACAGTTAGTGAGGAAGTTAACCAATCGGACTTAGAACATGGGCGCATTAGTGCGCGTACAATTAATGTGGCATGGTAACCAGTCACCTAAAGGCTCAAAATCCACACTTATTTCTGTATTTTTATCAATTTCCAGAAATTGATGGGCAATCCAATGGCTGAGTTTTGTGTCAGTCTTGTGTGTGTTTGGTCAAACGATGGAACTTTCGAAGAACTAACGTAAACATGTCAACGGCCAACGGAGTCTAAGGAGACCATAATTAAGTAAACTGGAACGCTAACTTCTATGATCAAGTCCTGATTCGTTGAAGCCAAGCTAGTTTTTCTGAGTTTTGAGTTGAAATCATTGAACTATAAATAAACTGGAACGATAACTCAGGGGGGGGGAATTGAAGCCAGCTTAATTCAGTTTTTCTGAGTTTTGAGTTGAAATATTTAACGCCGAACATTGGGCTGTATATGAAATTGAAGCTATTAAAAAGTTCTATTTGATATAAAAACTTCAAGACTTTAGGTAAAAAGGAAATACTTAAAACTTTGAGGGAAAATTTGCCGTATTTTACAAAATTGCGGTTGTTTTTTATTTCAAATAGAACTTTTTAATAGCTTCAATTTCATATACAGCCCAATGTTCGGCGTTAAGTATTTCAACTCCAAACTCAGAAAAACTGAATTAAGCTGGCTTCAATTTCCCCCGCTGCGTTAGCGTTCCAGTCTATTATAGTTCAATGTTATACGTACGCCAACTTTCATTAATAACTCCAGTTTTAGACATGCTAAAACAACAAACTATACACCAAAATACTCCTCGTTGTTCAGACTCTAGCGAGGTATGCCTTATAA